>WNWK01001998.1:82500-236403 GCA_009830355.1 Cherax destructor | reverse complement strand
AGTTCTCTGTGAAAATCCTAGTTCTCTGTAGAAAACCTAGTTTTCCTGTAGAAAAGCCGAGTTCTCTGTAGAAAATCCTAGTTCTCTGTAGAAATCCTAGTTTTCCTTTAGAAAAGCCGAGTTCTCTGTAGAAAATCCTAGTTTTCCTGTAGAAAGCGAGTTCTCTGTAGAAAATCCTAGTTCTCTGTAGAAAATCCTAGTTTTCCTGTAGAAAAGCCGAGTTCTCTGTAGAAAATCCTAGTTCTCTGTAGAAAATCCTAGTTTTCCTGTAGAAAAGCCGAGTTCTCTGTAGAAAATCCTAGTTTTCCTGTAGAAAAGCCGAGTTCTCTGTAGAAAATCCTAGTTCTCTGTAGAAAATCCTAGTTTTCCTGTAGAAAAGCCGAGTTCTCTGTAGAAAATCCTAGTTTTCCTGTAGAAAATCCGAGTTCTCTGTAGAAAATCCGAGTTCTCTGTAGAAAATCCTAGTTTTCCTGTAGAAAAGCCGAGTTCTCTGTTTAAAATCCTAGTTCTCTGTTTAAAATCCTAGTTCTCTGTTTAAAATCCTAGTTCTCTGTAGAAAATCCTAGTTTTCCTGTAGAAAAGCCGAGTTCTCTGTAGAAAATCCTAGTTCTCTGTAGAAAATCCTAGTTTTCCTGTAGAAAAGCCGAGTTCTCTGTAGAAAATCCTAGTTCTCTGTAGAAAATCCAAGTTTTCCTGTAGAAAAGCCGAGTTCTCTGTAGAAAATCCTAGTTCTCTGTAGAAAATCATAGTTTTCCTGTAGAAAAGCCGAGTTCTCTGTAGAAAATCCTAGTTCTCTGTAGGAAATCCTAGTTTTCCTGTAGAAAAGCCGAGTTCTCTGTAGAAAATCCTAGTTCTCTGTAGAAAATCCTAGTTTTCCTGTAGAAAAGCCGAGTTATCTGTAGAAAATCCTATTTCTCTGTAGAAAATCCTAGTTTTCCTGTAGAAAAGCCGAGTTCTCTGTAGAAAATCCTAGTTCTCTGTAGAAAATCCTAGTTTTCCTGTAGAAAAGCCGAGTTTTTGTAGAAAATCCTAGTTCTCTGTAGAAAATCCTAGTTTTCCTGTAGAAAAGCCGAGTTCTCTGTAGAAAATCCTAGTTCTCTGTAGAAATCCTCGTTTTCCTGTAGAAAAGCCGAGTTCTCTGTAGAAAATCCTAGTTCTCTGTAGAAAATCCTAGTGCTCTGTCCTAAATCTGTGTTCTCCTTTTCAACTTATGGATAAAAAATCCTGAATTCGTAAAATTGGACTTAAACTCCCTTTCCTTGGCTCGAACATGAATTTGAACCTTGAATGCCTAACCTTCTCCAAGCGCTATATAACCCCTACGGGTTTAGAACCTTCCCTTGATAAACTAAATAAAAAAATATTTTATTACAAGAAGATATACGGAGGCCTTTCCTGTAACGCTCAAGATTTTGAAACCTTAGTCTCATAATGTTCACTTTAGTGGTAGAGCCTTCAGCTCACAAATATTTAGTTCTAGGGTCGATTTCCGGGCTGGATAAGATGACTGGGCAAGTTTTCTGACACCTAGCAGTAAATACCTGAGAGTCGGCTGGCTGTTGGTAGAGGCTTCCTGAAGGCTGGTAGTATACCTAACTACGGCTCAGCATTGAAATAAGCAGAGGAAGGCTATTTGCTCTTATTCTCTCACTTATTTTGTGAAAAAAATATATATATTTGTTCCCAACTGACATACCCTAAGGAGAGATTTGGGCGTAGGAATGTCATCAAGCACATTACAGAAAATCCTTAAATGATTATTAGTTTAGGGCTCATGATCCAGGCAGAGAAAATAAGCGCTGTGAAAACCTGATTGCCTTCCATTCCTTACAGTGCTGTATGACCCCCTATGGGTTTAGCTCTTCCCTTAACTATAATAATCTTACTATCTGTAAAATATCGTCTAATCTTTTATTATTTAATGATGATAGAGCATTAGGGATGGATATATGTTCCAGTTTTGACTTGTAGTAACGGCACGCCTCTAGCAAGACAGTGATAGAGTGATGGTGAAAGTGTTTCTTCTTTTCTGGTCACCCTACCTTGGTGGAAACAGCCGATGTGTTAAAAATCGTATTAAGAGAAAACTCAAACCCCTTACAAATGCGATCAATTTACTGCTGCACTGCGTGCGGCCAGTAGTAACAGCCTGATTAATCAGGCTCTGATCCACCATGAGGCCTGGTCACAGACCGAGCCGCGGGGCGTTGACCCCGGAACTCTCTCCAGGTAAATTCCAGGTAAATATTAATTGTGTTTTTACGTTTTCGTGAGTATTAGTATATTACAAGTTCCCAGCAGTCGTACAACTTAGTTGATTTTGGGCCAGTAGTCCTGCAGCAGTGCTCCGTCCTTCTTAAGTGGGTGTGACATGCACTTGCCTAGCATGGGCCAATAGGCCTGCTGCAGTGCTCCTTTTTTCTTATGTTCTTATCTTTCCAGAATAAATAACAATAATAATATAATCAAGGGGGAAGCACTAAACCCATAGGATTATACAGTGCCTGTGTGGGGGATGTGGAAAGCATTCAGGTTTAGTTCAGGGAACTGGAGCACATATCCAATTCACTAGATCAAGAGCCCCTCACCAGCATCAAGGAACCTTCCTTGAGCGGTTATCTTTCCAGAGAGGCCATAGTTTATGGGTATTTTATGTTGAAGTGACTTATTTATATTTGCTCCAGGAAAACCAGCTTCAGTTTAGCTTCTTTTTGCTCCCAATAAGACTGTACAGTCTTATGTTTGCGGCATTAGTTTACAATTTTAAAGTCGTCGCTAAAATTGTGACAAGACAGGTTGCAGAGAGCTTTCATAAGGAAAATACTTCGCTCTGTGAGGAGCATATTAAAGTTCAACAAAAAGCGAAACGTTATCCCAGAAAGCTTGTTCTGCAACGTGTGAATACTTCAATAAACTTAGTTTTATTGTTTTGATATACCTGGGATGCGTAACTAGGTGAAGCATACGAAAGGGTATTAATAATGTCTCAGACAAGTGGCATTGTTATCGAACGTTTATACATATTACAAAACTTTCAGCCAGTTTTGACCAAGTTCTAAAGATAAATTTTAATAATAGATTATGAGAAACAGCTCTCGACGTTAAACCATTTAAAAGAATCATGCAATACAGTTCCATAAGCTGGGTTTGTTGAAGACAATTTGCTCAGTTATTCTAACACCTTTTTTTCGAAATTCTTCCCTGTTATCTGATAACTTCTGAAGAGCCTTGACTAAGTAGGAACTTATAATGAAAACTTTACCAGCTACTTCTGCAGCTTTTCCTTTAAGAACAATATGAAAACAATATACAACATACGTATATCTCTTAACTCATAACGTGATCGTAAGTTTACGTATAAGCACTAATATTTTGAATACTAGGATTACTATACAATTTTATCAAAGCTAATCCGTGTTTCATGTTCTTCTCACGACTACAAATCACAAATTCTGCAGTGTTTATGAATGTCGTCAGTCATACAGGGCCACATCAAAATGCCTGACTCTAACAGAGACAATAATTAACTAACTATTTATATCGCAATGCATGCGATATAAAGAGTGCAGAGTGCGACATAAGTTTCTAATGCAGATAAATATTAGGGTTGAAGACTTAAAGTGCATCAGAAAAGGTATTCACAAGTTATCCCATGGAGACTAGTAACCCATTTTTTTTTCAATTTAAAATTAAAACCTCGGACATATATTATTTTAAAACTATTTCAAATCACAAAGTTAGAAACACCAGATTTGAAGACAAACTAAGGAGGCCATCTTTTGTTATCAGAGAGAGCCTATTATCTTAAAAGACACCAGCACAATAAGTATGAAACCGTTCAGAATGTGCATTATAAAGGTATCGGCACTGAAGGGCTTAAGCTAATCGGACGAGATACTACTCAGAATTTTCGCATTTAACCAATATTTAAATCTTCAAAATTTCTTCCACAAAAAAAAGAAAAACTGGGACATACACATGCTACCTAACTATATTGGCAGTCAAAGACATATTTTGTAACATCATTGCAAATTAACAATAGCAACTCCGTAAATACTGTTAGCGAAAAGACACGTTGCAGAACTAAGTTACAGTGGTGCAACCATTCGCTCTGTTAAAACATTTATCAATCTCTAACAGAGTGAACCATTACCCCAATAAAAACTTGGTTTGTAAATTGAGTCTTCTCTAAAATATTGGGCACAGGACGCCATTTGGAAGAGTAAATAATAAATGACATCACAGAGAAGAAAAAATTATATAATATGTTTTGATTTATATTTTTTCTCTCTTCTTGCTAAAAATTTTAACACGTTGAAGGAATTGAATGCACTGCGTATTTTATTGGACTAAAACTATATTGAAGGACTCCAGCGACCAAACACTCAGTTGATTGTTTTGTTTACATCAGCTGACGCAAGGGTCGGGGGCCTCGCTGTTGCCATTCCAGGTTCCTCAAGCTTAGTCCAGTATACCGTCATTTTCCTAAAATAACGTATCTATTTTTTTAATAAAATCATCAAAATAAAACCCTTTGTTAACTTTCTAACATCGTGTTAGAAATTTTCTTATTTACGAACACTGTGAATATTAGAGAGTAATATAAAGGCATGGAATTTTTCACGTGATCTCCAATTTTTGTTTTTGTTTTTTAGTCTTTCTAATGCCAACGGGGAAATAAAAAGTTTTCGTGTCTAAAATGGAAGTTGCCTGAGCCGGTGTCTGGATTCCATATCACTTTGCTTGCCGGGAAATTCCAATACTCCACTAAATGGAAAGTGATGGGCGAACACGTCTGAATCGGCTGCCTCTCAGTGTTCATTTCTATCTTCTCTTCGAAATCCTCTATACGATTTTTTACTTGTTTATTTTATCGTTGCTGGTGTTCACGGGGATTTCTCTGAAAAGTTAGTAAGTGGTTTTAAAATTGTGTACTGCTAATGTTGACATTGTTTTCAGTGATTTTATGTAATTTTGGACTTACTATAATAATAATTATTATAATTATTATTATTATTATTATTATTATTATTATTATTATTATTATTATTATTACTACTACTACTACTGTTATTCTTATTCTTATTATATACTTTTTAATACACCGATCGTCTCCCACAGAGGCATGACGACTTAAAAAAGAATAAACATTTTCACTATAAATCACTCCATCACTGTCTTGCCCGAGGCGCTCGGATAATACAGTTCAAAACTGCAAATATACCCACCTCTCCTTCAGAGTTCAGGCAGTGTACTTTCCACCCCAGGAGTCAAGTCCTGCATCCCTTCATAAATGTTACCTCTTTCAAACTCCAACAGCAAGTCAGGTCTCTTATTATTTTTAGCAATTTATTCAGGAGAAGGGGTTACTATCCCATTGCTCCCGGCATTTTAGTCGCCTTTTACGACATGCATGGCTTACGGAGGAAGGGTTATTTTTCACTTCTCCATGGAGATGAAAGGAAAATAAATAACAAGAACTACGAAGAAAGAGAAGAAAACTCAGATGAATGTATATACATATACTTGTACATGTATATGTACTGTGACTTAAATGTAAGTAGAAGTAGCGAGATATACATGTTTTCTGGCATATTTCTGAGATAGAAACGAAAGACACCAGCCGTCCTACCATTGTGTAAAACAGATACAGGTTTCTGCTTCACTTATTCAGCAGGACGGTAGTACCTCCCTGGGTGGTTGCTGTCTACCTACCTACTACTAATAATATAATTATTATTAGTAGTAGTAGTATTTGTATTATTATCAGTGCTTAAATAGCAGGTAAAATCAATCACTAGCTGCAAGAAAACAGAATTCTGAATTAAAACACACTAAACATAAATATAATGTGCAAAATGAAACTTCTACTGATCACTGAAAATAATAGTAAGAAATTAGTTAAACACTTAAGTGCACTCAGTTCCCTTACTGAAGTCAGTGAAAGAACATCACTGAAAATAATAGTAAGAAATTAGTTAAACACTTAAGTGCACTCAGTTCCCTTACTGAAGTCAGTGAAAGAACATCCAGAATTAAAGGTGAGAACATGGGAGACAATCTAAATAAAAATTGAAGCCACAAAGCAAAACACACAACTGCAATCATCACTAAATAAAAAACGAGTCAGTGCAATAAATACTGACTAATTGTAATAATGTTTGTAGAATTACCGACAATATGTTAGGTAAAGGGACACATGTCCAACAAATGCGACATTTTTATTGTGGCAACGTTTCACTCTCCAGGAGGTTTGTCAAGCTTGATAAAGGTCCTGGCGAGCGAAACGCTACCACAACAAAAAAAAAGTTGCATCAGTTGCCCATGTATTCTTTTATCAAACAATAAATACTGAAATAAAACTAGAAACAGTGAGTAGGTGGAATTACTGATACACAGCAAGGATCAAGGATCATTAAATTAAGCACCATATAAAAAAAACAGTAAGCAATTCATAATAATGAAAAACACTGAACTGAACACTTGGAGAATACCCAGTAAACAATAACTCCCACATTGTTTTCTTGCATTTGAACCCGGACAAAAACAAAAGTAAAACGCACAACATAGTGCTTAGTGCACTAGACACGCCAGAGCTTAACTAATTTAGTGGTGGTCACTAGTAATCCTCACCACAGGAAGGTAAGACAGAGACCAATAATAGCAAATAAGTCTCATTTATTTACAGGTACACATAAATATAATTACACAAATTATCATGCATAAGTAACATATGTGTATATTACATAGGATAACCCAATAAAAGTCAGGCAAAGTGACTCATTGTCATTGGGGTCCTTGCAACAACACGTAATTTAGCATAAAACAATAGAGAAATTCAACTGGGATGAAGCAAGAGATGGCGTAGAAATGAAGAGCTGACTCTTAATTAAGTAAGTTAATATTTGTCTACATCCAGGCAAGAGGGAAAGGGGGCGACCGTCTCGGAAGATTCCCCAAAACATTCCCTAATGAAACTCGAAGCGTACGAGAGAGACTCAATGATTGGCGGAGCAGTGATGTTATGAACACGTCGACAAACCACTTAATGACGATAATACTTCTACTTACACTTAGGTCACACTAATCATTTATGTACAAGCATATATATACACACACCTCTGGGTTTTCTTCTATTTTCTTACTATTTCTTGTTTATTTCCTCTATATTTCCATGGGAAAGTGGAATAGAATTCTTCCTCTGTCAGCCATGCGTGTCCTAAGAGGCGACTAAAATGCCAGGAGCAAGGGGCTAGTAACCCCTTCTCCTGCATATATTACTAAATTTAAAAAAGATAAACTTTCGATTTTCTTTTTAGGTCACCCTGCTTCGTGGGATACGGCCGATTCGTTGAAAAAAAAAATTTAAACTTCTCCTCAACCTTTCAGTCATAATAAAATATTTTCACCCACCAACTCTCACTCAAACATACGTTCAGACAATGAGGTGGAGAGACTGTAGATGGGAGAAGCAAGTTCTGCGATGGAAATAAATTATGTAAAATACCTACATCATGGAAAAATAGACACAAATGCAGTATAATGCGAACCTTTGTTGATTACGTTTCGCCCTCACAGTGGACTTAATCCGCAAACAGATGTACCTGAGAAGAGTACAAGAGTATACAAAGGGAACATAGTAACGTGAAGGCTCAGGTGAGGAATGTTGAAGTTGACCGCTGAGAGGAGGTTATCCTACATAGCTAGTACAAACCTACTTGCCTATACAATCAACTTCAACATTTCTCACCCGACTCAACATGTCATCACGTCTGCTCAGGTACATCTGTTTGTGACATGATAAGGTCAACTGAGTGGGCGAAATGTAGTCAATAAAGGATTGCATTATACTGTACTTGTGTCTATCCAAGTTCTGCGACCCACACCAGTCGGCGAACACCCGGGTACCTACTTGCTGCTAGGTAAACAGAGACACCAGGTGTCTTTAAGGAATCACGGCATAATATTTCCACCCGCACCGGGCATGGAGGCCGGGTCACCACTTGGAGAAGACCCGGGCCGGACGTACCGGCGAACCAACTACTACTAGAACCACGGACCTCAGTGTGTGTGAGCTTAGTGCGCTACCAACCGAGCTACGGGACACCCTGTGCTGCCCGCTTCTGGGCTGACCCTGAGCTTACCTCAGGTGAGGGCTCAGGGAAATCAGCTTACATGTTTTTCTCTTTATTTGATGAAGCAACAGGGAGTTGCAGCGACAAACGTCTACCACCCAGGCCTACTAGATTTAAAATGAGGCCTATAGGAACCCAGGCTGAGCGACTTAGACATGTATGAGACTGAGACGCACGAGGCTGACATGCACGAGGCTGACATGGACGAGGCTGACATGCATGAGGCTGACATCTATGAGAGTGCCGTGGTGACAGAGATTAATGTCATGATTAACGTGGTGCAAAAGCCTGCTGGCAGGGTAGAGCCTGGTGGCAGCGTAGAGCCTGGTGACAGGGCAGAGTCTGGTGGCAGGGCAGAGCCTGGTGGCAGGGTAGGGCTTGGTGGCATGGTAGAGCTTGGTGACAGGGTATGGCTTGGTGGCAGGGTAGAGCCTGGTGGCAGGGTAGAGCCTGGTGGCAGGGTAGAGCTTGGTGGCAGGGTAAAGCCTGATGACAGAGTAGAGCTTGGTGGCAGGATAAAGCCTGGTGGCAGGGTAAAGCCTGGTGGCAGAGTAGAGCTTTGATGGCAGGGTAAGGCCTGGTGGCAGAGTAGAGCTTTGTGGCAGTGTAAAGCCTGGTGGCAAGGTAAAGCCTGGTGGCAGGGTAGAGCCTGGTGGCAGAGTAGAGCTTGGTAGCAGGGTAAAGCCAGCATCGCTCTCCTCTATAACTCATTAGATTTTGTCCTCCTCTCTCTCCCTCTTTTTCTCCTCAAGTAATGACTTTCCTGACCCACCCACTTGGCAGTCCTAGCCGCCCAGCGGCAGCGGGCGGCAGGAGATGGCAGCAGGCTGCAGGAGACGTCAACGGGCGGCAGGAGACGTCAGCGGGCGGCAGGAGACGTCAGCGGACGGCATGAGAGAGCAGTGATCGACAGCGGGCGGCAGTAGAGGCGGTGGTGGGCGGTGGCTTGCGACGGAGGACGGCAGTGGGCGGGGAAGGGCGGCGGAGCGAGAGGAAAAAAAGACTCAGTTAATTTGGAGAAGGGAAGGAACACAGGAATAAGGAAATGAAGGAGAGAGGGAAGTATGAGGAGAAGGAAGGAGGGAGGAAGAGAGGTAAAAATGCAAAAGAGGATTGAATTATGGGAGAAGGAAGGGAAGAAGTAAGGGAGGTAGAAGAGAGGTGATAAAGCTTGGAGAGTGAAAAGAGCAACTGAGACGAATAAGGCAGCGATGGAAGGAAGGATGGAAGGATGGAAGGAAGGATGGAAGGATGGAAGGAAGGATGGAAGGAAGGAAGGATGGAAGGAAGGATGAAAGGAAGGGTGGAAGAAGGCAGTTTACTTCCTACTTCCATTCCCTGTACTCCTTATTCTCTTCCTCTTCCAACTTGATAAACAGAGTGTGTACAGTAGAGCACCACCTGCCCTCCACAGGATTAAAATTAAATTCATAGAGGTGGAGCGCTAAGCCTGTAGGGGTAAAACAGCGCCTTGTGATTTTTCCCAGCCTCTCATGAATTTCCTCAGTTTCACATGACTTTCTCTAGTATCACATGACTTTCTCCAGTCTCTCATGGATTTCCCCAGCAACTCATGACTCTCCCCAGCCACTCACGACTTTCCCCAGGCACTCACGACTTTTCCCAGGCACTCACGACTTTTCCCAGGCACTCACGACTTTTCCCAGCCACTTATAACTTTCTCCAGGCACTCACGACTTATCTCATTCTCTCATAACTTTCCCCTGACACTCATAACTTATCCCCACCACTCATGACTTTCCTCATCAACTTCTCACCTCCCTAATACATTCAAAGCTTTCCCCACCCACAAGTGAATTCCCTACCCGCTCATGATTTCCCCACCCACTCGTGATTTCCCTACCCACTTATGACTTTCTTTATACAGTAGCCTTCTTCAGTCGAGTACAGAAAGGTTGATAGAAGCAGAAGAGATGTGAAGACGATGTAATCAGTCCATCTTCCTTGAAGATCTAGTTTTGAGGTGGTCAGTCCCTCAACCTGGAGAAGAGTATTTGTTCCATAGTCTGAAACAATGTGAAGTTGAAGTAACAGTATTGAGTCTTATATACTGTCAGGAGGTGAGATGTAGGTCACTTCTCTCTCAAATCCAACCATTCTCATTGATTACATTCTTGATTCTACTAGTGGCCTACATCTCACCTCCTGACAGTATATAAGGCTCCATACTGTCACTTCAATTTACATTGTTTCAGACTATGGAACAAATACTCTTCTCCAGGCGAAACGTTTCTAAATAAAGATACCTAACTGTTGCATATGTGTCTTACGTACTAACAGCCATCACCATTTTGGTGAGAATTCTTAAGCAAGGAGAGTGCACCAAGAAAGTTTTCCTGAAAAGGTTAAATAAACATATTCTTGGTTGAATATGATTCTTTTTCCTTTTTAAGGACTGTAAAACATACTTCTTCCAATTTTAAATGATTTGTCAATTATTTTTTTTTTATATTTTAGATCATATACTATTTCATAAATCTTCAATATTTCCTCATCTATGAACTCCGTCCGGGTTGTAAATGCGCAGAGTTCTCAAGAACATGGAGACAAATACAGAATGTTTAATTTTGTCATGAATAATAATGTTGGTTTTCTGGATACTTTGAATTTACATTTTTGCTCCCCTTAATTATTAAAACAACTAAAATTGGCAATTTTTCCAGCTCAAACATGACCATTTCACTAATTCATTGAATCCAGTTTACTTTAAGGAATTTTGAATAACTATTTTCATGGAGAAATAATTCCATTGTAAAACGGTATGCCAAACAATTAATATTTAGATGTAAACATAGGTTGCTATCCCTCCTCTTTCCTATAAGTATATTGAAAAAATATAAACAATCAGATATTTTTTCCACATAATTCTGCTGCTTGTCTAAATATACTTATCTTTATACAGATAAGTGTATCTAAGTATACTTCTCTGTATAGTCTTTGTATGCGGCATTAATTCAGTGGAGCTAATACAGGGATCAGCAGTGCTGAGACATAAGTAAAGATAAGATATTGTTATGTTACCTCCTATACAATTCTTTATTATAAATCCGCATTTATAATCGATCAACAAACTCGGATTTTTTATTCAATAAATGAATACCAGCATTATCAAGTATTGGTAGGAAAAAAAAGACAAAATGAAAACAATACGACATTTTAGGAAATGTTACAGTACCCCGGTCATTGCAACGACCCCATGACCTTTTTATCGGCTTGTTCACAGAACAAAGAAATCTATCTGAGAGAATTCCTTAAGAAATAATTGTCTTTCACTTATATTTATTGTTAATATCTTGTAAGTAATGTATTTTATTATGCTGTTAGAAATGAACCATTATTAATGGATTGCAGCATTACTGGCAGGATTAATGGATTGCAGCATTACTGATTTAAATTAGTAATAAAGTACACAAGATGTCTATATTTTTATTTATTTTAGTGCATAAAGATGCATCTTTTAAGCTCTGCACGGTTTAAAATTTTAAATAGTCTGGAACTTAGTCAAAGAGTGCTGGGTATAATGCCGGATATAAGACTGAAGAATATTACGATCACGATATGAATATCAAGTAATTAATATCCTAGCAAAATGCCAGTCAACTTCTTGACATGTGTCTCATATATGTAAAAACAAGACGTTAGGCTCCTCTCCAGATGTAATAGAATACCTGTTTTGTTTCAAAACAAAGAGCCATTGGTTATCGAGTGAGTTTTGGTCCATGTAAATACATCCTAAAGAAGCGACCGTTTTGATAAGTTAGCGATTATCGGGATTTACTTTTTAAAAATATTAGTTTCACATTAAGTTTTTTTTCCAAGTTTTCATTACAAGATAGAACAAGAGAAGATTTTCTTTAACCAGAAATTGTGCCATAGCAACGAGGTACCTACTGCACCAATAACACGTTAAAATAGTTAAAAACAATTTTTTTAAGGAAATCGAAGCGACGATCGCATTTGTAAAATTGGGTTTCTATTAATGAAGGCAGATTGCTGAGGGGTGAGTCCTCCCATGCTATCAGGACGTTAACTGACAATCAGGAATCAGATTACAGCTGTAGCTTTGAGCAGTTTTATTCTCTACTAACTGTTTTTATTACTTAGGCTATAATTGCAGAGGTCCCATATTCCAGTGCTATAAAGTTCGTGACTCTGGCTGTTAAACCGTTTCACTTTAGTCTGGGCGTCCAAATGGCTAGATATTTTCGCAACGCAGTCAGTTCTAACTACAACGTCTCTAATACTGCCAGTGAAAATGCAAAACTCGCCATTTGTAGAGAGAATGGAGCCTAAATTCTACAATGAGAAGTTAATGCGTTTCTGTCGTTGTGCAGCGCGAGAAAGGTATCCCACATATACCAAAACACCAGCACCATGCGAGAAAGGTATCCCACATATTCCAAAACCCCAGCACCCTGCGAGAAAGGTATCCCACATATTCCAAAACCCCAGCACCCTGCGAGAAAGGTATCCCACATATTCCAAAACCCCAGCACCCTGTACCTCAGTGCACGCAAGAGGCACAGTAATTGTACCTCAAAACTCTCAAGAGGCGGAGGAGCTCCAGCTTATCTTTCTTATTAAGCTGAAGATCAACATCATGTGGCCGAGTAGTAGTCGCTTAACACAATTATAAAGATTGGTACGTGTAGCCTAACACCATCAAACGCCCCAGTAGTTGTAGATGGGAAACCTTGAAAGTGGAACTCAACCCAGTATAACACTGAAATTATTTATGCAGCAACACAGTCAAGAGATTAGAACAGTTCACTGTGTTCATGTTTCATGGAGTAAGTGACACTGAAATACATCAAATATCAAATATAATGCCCATAAATAATTAACATTCATATATATTAAAATATCGGCTGTCTTCCACCGAGGAAGAGTTGTCTTGAGAGAGGCGGAAACACATCACAGATCAAATTACTCTGACAAATTACTCCCTCCTCATCACTTTTATCAAAACCTCTAAATATTCCCTTTGTCTTTCTAGTACCTCCACCTCCTCACCTAACATCAGCTAGTTACTCATCTTATTAATCTCTATTCAAAACTGTTTCATATTCTCTGCAGAATTTGTTGAAAGGCACAATAACTCTCTCATTGGTTCTCCTATTGCATACCTTCTTTTTTTTTCCTCCACATGTTCTGCCTTCCGCATATCACTATTACATTGTAATAACTTCACATACACTAATATTTTGTGCTTTACCTACCTCTTTTCTTCATCAATCCACCAATCTTTCCCTTTTCCATCTGTACGCACATTTGAATAAGCATGCATCTCTGCTTCACTACTTATCACTTCATTCTTAATCTACTCCACATTCTTCGACCTCCGTATATCCTGTATTCTCACTAGTTCACCTTTCCTTCTGAGCCACCCACTAACTTTCTCTTTCATTTCATTCACTTTCACTTATGTCTTACCCACTGACCCACACAAACACAAATATACTTTCAAACAATCAAGTTTTATCATTTTCTTATTTGTCCATTTAGTAATTGATATAAGTAAAGGAGTTAATAGGCCCTTGCTCGTATTTAAGTCACTTCCTACGACGCGCATTCGGAAGAATGATTTTAATTCCCTAACTCGCTTATTTTCATAATTTTTCATGTATATATGTTGTAAAACCAACATTTAACGTAAAAGTCTTACGAAAATTACAACCTTAATTTTCTCCGTAGTTGGAGTAAGACAAAAATATTTTCAGATCCCAAAACGCAAGAAATGTATACGACAGTGAAGGAGTTGACAGTTTTATGAGGAAATATATTTGTTTATGTTGGGGAGGCCGACTGAAAGCGACGGTCTCAGTTTGTCTGGGTGAGGGAGAGAAGAGCTTTTCCGCGTGATCTGTGAGCTCAATTAAATGGTATTCACTTCTCTCTGTAGTTATTAGCTTCGTGGGTCCTGTCATATATGTTTTAAAGCTAATGTCAGATTTTCCGAACGTTATGTGTGATCACAACTAGGACAATTTTCTTTACTGAAGTTTTCAGTCGTCATTACCTGAGCGGGGAACTCAGATTTCGTTCTTCGTTCTTGTACAGGGTTCTTTTTTATCCTGTCAATTTACTCGTTGTGAAGGACCAATCTGGTAATTTTTCCATATTCAATTGTTGCCTTTCAATGATGTCTCCGGTTTCTCCTTTTTTTATAATTAATTCTAGGTTATTGATGAACAGGGATACATTAAAATTCTACTTTGTTGGCTTTGTTATTCACAAATACTGATCCTGGTGGAACCACGAATAAAACGCTTCCCCATTCTGATGTTTGTTTTTTTCCTGAACAATAGCTCTATTTCTTCTTTCCATCACGTATTTTTTTATACACAGTAGTGTTCTCTCTGTTTTACCTGCCTTTATTTTGTACAACAAAAAATTGAGCGTTACTTTGTCAAATGCTTCTATCAGTTTAGCGTTTCTATCTCTTAACCCTTGATGACTGTCGTAAACGAAACTACTTTCCAGGTGCTTCACTACTTTTCTTTTCAATATGTTCACCAATGTCTTACATTATATACCAGAGGACCTTCCTTGTGTTTTCACACTGCGTTTCTTTCATAAATATTTTGGGGTATGGAAAAAATCTGTTATATGCGTGATAGTAAATATATAAAAATACCACAGTGAAAAAAAGGAGAAAAAATAACCTGAAGGCTTTCGTGTGCTTACACACACATCTTCAAAGGAAGATCTGTTTGTAATCACATGACAGCACTCGGGATGTTTTTTTTTTTTTTTTACTATTTTCACAGTGGTATTTTCATATTTTGAGGTATATTCGCCCTTTTCACATCCCTAACACTAGTTTAGTTTCTGTTGACTAGCAATCTTCAAATCGCATTTCACAAAGTGCCTTTGCTCCCTCCTTCAAAAATACTGTGATACCTTTTCAGCTACCTTTGAGGTATTTAATTCGGTTGTTTCTTCACCTTAGGGGCCATTTTGAGTAATGTGTGAAGTACCTTTGGTGTACTGTTTCTTTGTGGTTCTACTGTTGTTTCACTTTGCCACAGTATGTGTGTTTCTGTCTGTCTGTTTGTCTGTGTCTATGTGCATGTCTGTGCGTCTATATATTCACCTAATTGTGGCTGCATGGGCCGAGTCTTAGCCCCTGGCCCCGCCTCTCTGCTAGTTGCTCCTGGTTTTGCTCTTTCTTTCAAAACTGTGTGAACCCTGTCAAAACTTTTGTTGTTAGACCAATACTGTTGTTTGTCCAGATCCGTCTGTAGTCCTTCCTGGTCTATTGCTGTTCGCATTCTTCTCATTAGTTTCACATCATCTGCGAGCAGGGACACCTATGATTCGATATCCTCTATCATGTTCACTTACATCAGAATCAGTACTCGTCACTCGTCCATTCAGACACCTCCACCTTGAGAGTAACTCGTTGCTTCCTTCTCGTTCATTATGCATTTCCAGTAATTCCTTATGTCCACTATTATTCTTCACATCATGATAGAGGTAAAGTTTCTGTAGTCTCATCTATGATTTTTAGAGTTTTGCGTATTTGCAGCCAAAAGTTCAATGATGAAGAAACCTTGAAGATTTATGAAATAGCAATGATCTAAAATACCTGAAACTTTATTGATAAATCCTTTAAGACTGCTAGAAATATTTTTACAATTTTAAAAGTCACAATCGTATTCAACCAAGAATATGTTGGTTTTTCCTTGCCTGAAAACCTTCTCTACTTAAGAATTTTAAAATCAAAGTTGCATTTAAAAATCTTGATAGTTTAAAAAAAAACTGATTAAAATTCCCCCAAAAATGCTGACAGCTGTGTGTACAAGATTCATAATATGTGTATGTATGTATGTATATATATATATATATATATATATATATATATATATATATATATATATATATATATATATATATATATATATATATATATATATATGAATTTGGTAGGGTGTGTAAAAGAAGAAAATTGAAAGTGAATATAGGAAAGATTAAGGTGATGAGGATAACAAAAAGAATAGGTGACGAAAGATTGGATATCAGATTGGAGGGAGAGAGTATGGAGGAGGTGAATGTATTCAGATATTTGGGAGTGGACATGTCAGCAGATGGGTCTATGAAGGATGAGGTGAATCATAGAATTGATGAGGGAAAAAGGGTGAGTGGAGCACTTCGGAGTCTGTGAAGACAAAGAACTTTGTCCATGGAAGTAAAGAGGAGAATGTATTAGAGTATAGTTATACCAACACTCTTATATGGGTGTGAAGCATGGGTGATGAATGTTGCAATGAGGAGAAGGCTGGAGGCAGTGGAGATGTCGTGTCTGAGGTCAATGTGTAGTGTGAATATAATGCAGAGAATTCGGAGTTTGGAAATTAGGAGGAGATGCAGGATTACCAAAACTATTATCCAGAGAGCTGAGGAGGGGTTGTTGAGGTGGTTTGGACATGTAGAGAGAATGGAACGAGACAAAGTGACTTCGAGAGTGTATAAATCTGTAGTGGAGGCAAGGCGGGGTAGGGGTCGGCCTAGGAAAGGTTGGAGGGAGGGGGTAAAGGAAGTTTTGTGTGAAAGGGGCTTGGACTTCCAGCAAGCATGTGTGAGCGTATTTGATAGGAGTGAATGGAGACAAATGGTTTTTAATACTTGACGTGCTGTTGGAGTGTGAGCAAAGTAACATTTATGAAGGGATTCAGGGAAACCGGCAGGCCGGACTTGAGTTCTGGAGATGGGAAGTACAGTGCCGGCACTCTGAAGGAGGGGTGTTAATGTTGCAGTTTTATAACTGTAGTGTAAAGCACCCCTCTGGCAAGACAGTGATGGAGTGAATGATGATGAAAGTTTTTCTTTTCGGGCCACCCTGCCTTGGTGGGAATCGGCCGACGTGTTAAATATATATATATATATATATATATATATATATATATATATATATATATATATATATATATATATATATATATATTATGTATAATTTATGTCGTGCCGAATAGGTAAAACTTGTGATTTTGTTTAAAATTGCAACACACTTCTCGCCCAATAAGGCAAGCGAAAATTTGTGTATGCAGTAATTTCGCAAAGTCATACTAAACCTAATGAAAAAATACATATATTTCATTGTTTGTTTATTATAAAATTATTTTAAACTTATCTCAAATATATTTAGTTGGATTAGGCTAAATTAAATTGCGCTTGTTATAATAAGGTTAGGTAAGTTTGCAAAGACTCTTTTGGTACAAAATTACTATTTTTACATTAACATAAGTGAAAAAAATATTTCTTTAAATGAATAAGATATATTTTTTAGAAAAAACTTAATTTTAAATGAGTTCTTGCTAACTGACCAGTTTTAACTATTCGGGACGACATTATTATTATTATTATTATTATATATATATATATATATATATATATATATATATATATATGTCGTGCCGATTAGGTAAAACTGGTCAATTAGCAAGAACTCATCTAAAATTAAGTCCTTTCTAAAATTTTCTCTTATACGTTTAAAGATATATTTTTTTCATTTATGTTAATGTAAGAATTTATAATTTTGTACCAAGAGAAACTTTGAAAACCTACCTAACCTTATTACAACAAGCGCAATTTAATTTAGCCTAACCCAACTAAATATATTTTAGATACGTTAACATTAATTTAATAATAAACAAACACAATGAAATATATTTTTTTCGTTATGTTTAGAATGATTTTGGCGAAATTATTGCATACACAAATTTTCACTTGTCTTATATGGCAAGGTGAGCGTTGCTAATCGGCACGACATATATATATATATATATATATATATATATATATATATATATATATATAAGGAGATTAAAGGTAAAGGTTTTAGTCGGATCCAGTGGATTATCAAGCTGGTAAGAACTTGCAATAAGACACTGGCACAATACTGTCTTAATTTGGCTAACAACCTCATAAGGAGCCCTAAATGCGTAAAGTTTTTTCCCAGGACAGATATTGGTCGGGGGTAATGGCAACACTGTCACAGACAATGATGCTGCAACTCTGGAAATACGAGCGATGGGGATCTTTGCATGAACATACATGTATCCCATCGGTGTGTGTGTGTGTGTGTGTGTGTGTGTGTTATTCGTGTTATCTTGTGCACATCGTGTTTGCCTTTGTTGGTGGGTTTGATGTCAGGGAGATAATGAGCGATTTATTGTTATCATTGCTTTTGTTTAAGGTCTACGAGATATCGTGCAGTATGAGCTAGATTCCCAGATGTCTGGTGTTCGGACGATAGAATTAGAAGAAATGACTCGAGTGGCGAGTATACCAAGAAGTATTTTACAAATAATTTAGAACGGTGTTCCAATTTAGCCTTTCGTGATCTCGCTGGTGACATGTTATCTTGTCTCAGAAGCACTCTATATTATTATTTATTTTTTGTTATTATAGTTACAACCAAGCGCTAATCCCCTAAGGGTCATACAGCGATGCAAATTACAGTGTGCTAAAATTTATAATATGCCTGGTCAGAGAACAGCGAGGGTGTGAAGAGTATAACATAGGTAGAGTTAGGAAGGGCGGTGAGGAATACTGTAGGAAGTATAATCAAAGTTGGTGTAATAAAGTTGTTTCTGACAAAAAGTCAAAGAGGGAGTCTGTGTCCAAGGTGGGGCCGTCAGCGAGGAGGCAAGATAAAGTAAGGTGGGGCCGTCGGCGAGGAGGCAAGATAAAGTAAGGTGGGGCCGTCGGCGAGGAGGCAAGATAAAGTAAGGTGGGGCAGTCAGCGAGGAGGCAAGATAAAGTAAGGTGGGGCCGTCGGCGAGGAGGCAAGATAAAGTAAGTTGGGGCCGTCAGCGAGGAGGCAAGATAAAGTAAGGTGGGGCCGTCGGCGAGGAGGCAAGATAAAGTAAGGTGGGGCCGTCGGCGAGGAGGCAAGATAAAGTAAGGTGGGGCAGTCAGCGAGGAGGCAAGATAAAGTAAGGGTGGAAACACATTGTAAAAATAATTTTTTTGGGTTATATTTTTCGATGAATATGTAGCCTCTGATGGATTATTACTTGCCGTAAATCACTTGTATTGCTTTTACTAAATTTGGACCGAGGTGCCCGAAATGGTAATAAACTTCAATAAAAAGAGACGCTTTATCATGCTCCATTTGACATAAGGTCTCATGATTTTTCTTCTTTTCATAGTGAATCCTAATTGCTTTAGCCAGCTTCTGTTAACTCATCCCAGTAACTGTGAAAGAACGAGTTCGTTGTTTTTTTTTGTCACCAGATTAATACTTACCCATTATAGCATATCTCAGCATTTACCTGTGTCATCTTTGTGTGTATTTCAGCCTCCTGTGAGTCAGGTCTACCTGCCCTACACTGTCTGTTACAAAAGAAACGTATCCTTACTTTACTACAATAAAATTCTTATGATATTGTCAGCTTCGGTTTCTTAACATTTCCTGCAACTATTCAAATACTATTTTTTGGTCATTCAAAGTTTTGTTAGGTTAATCTGAATCTAACCACAAATATTCTAAAAAAAATGGCAGCGAGATATTTGGTAATGTGGTGCCTGAGCGTAACCTGGAAATGTGTTTTAATGAGCTGCCTTTAAAAAATATGTATTCCTAATTCGTGTTGGTCTACCTGATTCATAGACTCTCTGGAAAACTTCTGTTGATTGGAATAACAGGCACAATACTATGACTGGGCCAATACACAAACAAATACTCACATTTATGTTCCATTCTCCTATGTGAGGGTATTTATATATTCTGTTGATTGCCTTATTATGCAACTTTCTTAGTTCAAGCATTATCACCTCTTTAAGTAACTCATCTCTTCCGCCTAATGCAGTCCCTTACTCTGTTTCTCTCCTTCATTTTCCCTGTTTCTGTACCGGTCTCATTTTTTTTATCTAATTTGACTCTTTGGAGTCAGATTCAACACAGGTCTCAGCAACAGTGTTCTCCTTTCCGCCTCTCACTTGTAAAGTGAAGTGAGGATCTCAGAAGATCAGCGTTGTCAGTGTACTGAATCCTTCTATGTGGACACACAATCCCGTGGCTCATTCCTGGGTTCTCAGAGTGTTCCTCTTTCCTAGGTGCCTTGGAGAATTTTCTTCTATATCTTTTTATAACACGTGCGTGCTCTTCAGGATGGTGTGTGTGTGTGTGTGTGTGTGTGTGTGTGTGTGTGTGTGTGTGTACTCACCTTTTTGCGTTTGCAGGGGTCGAATTATACCTCCTGGCCCCGCGTCTTCACTGATCGTTTGTCTTGTTTCAGCTTGTCTCTGTATTCTGTATGCGTGTGATCAAGTGTGTTTGTATTTACGTACATATTTGTACGTGAAAGGGTCATATTTCAGCTCATGACCCCACCTGTTAACCTGCCGTGAACTCGCTTTTCCTTCTGTCTCCGTAAACTTTACCATTCGTAAAGGTGTGTGGGAAGCTTGCCTCTACCATTTGTAATGCAGATCATTTTATTTTATGAATATCATGAGGCTGAAAAAATACTTGCTGACATCCTCTGAATAATCTATTTTTAACATCAAACTGAGCTCTTGGTTCCTGAGTTCCCCAAGCCCACGACATCATTTTCTGGCACTTTGCTAAATAAATCAGCAGCAACAAAACTAAATTTCTGACATTAAGATCTGATTAAAATACCCTAAGTTTGAAGTAACTGGTTTTTTTCCTAAATGTCCAGAAGATAATATAGGTTTCTTGATCCTACCTTAAATGTTAATGTATTTATTTAATTAATTTATGTATAGCAGTTTTTAAATTTGTAAATTTCAAGCTTTTCCTTTACAAAAAAAAATGGCATTGTTATGGAAAAAGCTTTATCACCTTCACGGGGGAAATTAAACAGTTTTTTGAGACTATCAGCCTGAAAGAAGGGCGCGTCTTTGCAGTTCGAAGAGTCATCTTAGCTGTGATGTCAGCAAGCTTCTGTTAAGAAGGCCATTGAATGATTGACGGGGGAATCATTTTCTTACTTTTTGGGTCAATCTTCCTCGGTGGAACTCTGCTGGTGTATTAAAGTATTTGAAAAAGAATTCTTTGATGTTCACAAAACTATCTACTTATCCATCCCTGTTGACATTCACTTGTTTATCTAGCCTTGTTGACATTCACTGAGCTTTAAATGTATCCCTTTTTACGTTTACTGAGATATTTATCTATCCCTCTTGACGTCCACTGAGCTTTAAATCTATCATTTGACTTTAATATGATGTACATTTCATGTTTTGTGTACTCATGTGCTGATGATCATGATAACTTTCTACATAGAATGAATTAGGTGGTTCTCTGCCTTAGTCACTATGGAAAGTACGGAGCTAGTCATTCTTTTTATCAATTCACAAATCAATAGCAATTGTATGCCATTTAAATTTAATGTTCGTAAAAAAGTGACAAATATATGTTCATTTATACAATATAACTCAAGCCCCTAAAAACGAGTTATTCGAAGAGAATTCTGATGGGTAAGATGGAATTGTCTGTGTGACTACATGCAATTTATAATACGCAAGAATAAGCATTATCAATGCTTTTTTTTTTCACTAAGAAAATTTTGTAATGAATTGACCTTAATAAACAATATAAACTTGAAACTGAGAATTTTTCCCAGTATCAACAAGCCGTCGAATATTTTAATATTACAATAACTTACGAATAAAATATTACACTGGAAAATAACTGAAGAACTTTCCCAAATAAATATTGGAATGTATATATTAGATTCTTTGCAAAAGCTGTAATAGTTTACATTAGGGAGAGATAGGGAAACTTCTTAACACTAGAATTAAGCAACATGTCTATGTCGTAACTACAGGACAAGAAGCTTGTTCATCGTGTAATCATATCAGGGAGACACGTCTTTGTGTAAGCTGGACTGTTGCCAAAGAATTATTCCTACACAATTCTATATTGCCCAGGTAAATTTTGTGGAGTCGTCTCTTATTATGCATTATACACAGTATATTTTGAACATAAATTCTGCAGGCTATAAGCTAGACAGTTTTATAGTCTAAAACATAGTTCATGGTTTATAAGGTGAAAATATTTTTCATGGAAAGAGATATTGTGTTCTTTGAAAAAGAAACATGGACCAAACATTACCCTAATCTTTGTCCATTTGATAAAGTAAAGCAACTTATTTTCTTTTCATAAACATTACAATATCAGAACAGGTACAGAGCAGTGATAGATATAAACACAAAAATGGTGACTATAAGGCTGACCACATACCTTGCACTTAGTATGATAATTTTTGTGTGAATGTCAAACGGCCGGATGTACTTGTAAGAAAGCCTTAGCCTGGATACTACAATATAAGCTAATGTGTGTACATTGAAAGTTGCTCCGTAAATTTGTTTATTTAATTCAATGGTGTCATAGTGAGTTACAGATCACTGAGGCTTCTAACTGTATTCTAATGATATTTACACTCATTATTTCCTTCAATTCCAATATTATGTTTAATGATTGATACACACATACAAAACTAATTTGTCTACTTAGTTATGCATAAATTAGTCTTCAATGAGCATGTTGAAAATGTCATTACATGAGTCAAGTGCAATGAGTAATGAAACTCAGTAATTACAAATGAGTCAAGTTCATTATCATTAGTTATAGCCATCAAGATGGTAATAAAATCACCTCTCAATGTATAAGCCAAATTCTTAATTTTTGTCTGGCATATGACCTGATTCAAATTTCAGAACAATGAAAGTGAACCTCATTCCAAGTTAGAGGTAACTTGTGAGGTCACATCTCTGCTACATAAAACCAAAGTATTATTACTGCTTTTACTGTTCATTCATAATGTGAGAAATCTCGAAAGCGTTAGAGATAATATATATATATATATATATATATATATATATATATATATATATATATATATATATATATATATAAAAATTGTGTCGGAAATCTATGGAGCATGGGGCAAGTGTGCTCTAAAGTTTCTCAAGGAGCTGGGTGAAAAACTCATCATAGAAACCAAGGACCACAGGGCGACCAGCTTCTTCTTTCAGAGACTCAGTGTTGCGATCCAGAGGGAAAATGCCTGCAGCATTCTGGGCACGCGTCCCACTGCCGCGGAGCTGGACGAAGTATTTGACATGTATCTCTGAGTTGTTATCTATGTTGTTTTACTCCCTATTGTATTCTTGTCATTTGTCTTGAAATAAATTTTATACATATTCAAAAGATGGGGTGGTAGGGGAAGTGGAATATTCAAATAGCTTCAGAAAGAAATCTAAATATTCTTCCTTGAAGTCTTTTTATCCACTACTCCGAGGCTATGGGCCCCACAATTTACACCAGAGGTGGACCCCATCCTATATATATATATATATATATATATATATATATATATATATATATATATATATATATATATATATATATATATATTTATATATATATAGATAGATAGATATAAGCAACTATTGGCAGAAAGGTGGGCTAGTGCAAGTAGGAGTAGTGGGGGGGTTGAAGAGAGTTGGGATAGTTTTAAAAATGCAGTATTAGAATGTGAGCAGAAGTTTGTGGCTATAGGAGGGTGGGTGCAGGAGGAAAGATGAGTGAGTGGTGGAATGAAGAAGTAAAGGGTGTGATAAAAGAGAAAAAAGTAGCTTATGAGAGGTTTTTACAAAACAGAAGTGTTAATAGAAGAGCAGAGTATATGGAGAGTAAAAGAAAGGTGAAGAGAGTGGTGAGAGAGTGCAAAAGAAGAGCGGATGAAATAATGGGAGAGGCTCTGTCAAGAAATTTTGCTGAAAACAAGAAAAAAATTTGGAGTGAGATAAACAAGGTAAGAAAGCCTAGGGAACGAATGGATTTGTCAGTTAAAAACAGAGTAGGGGAGTTAGTAGATGGGGAGCTGGAGGTATTGGGTAGATGGCGGGAATATTTTGAGGAACTTTTAAATGTCGATGAAAAAAGGGAGGCGGTAATTTCATGTACTGGCCAGGGAGGTACAATATCGTTTAGGAGTGAAGAAGAGCAGGATGTGAGTGTGGGGGAGATGCGTGAGGCATTACGTAGAATGAAAGGGGGTAAAGCAGCTGGAATTGACGGAATCATGACAGAAATGTTAAAAGCAGAGGGGGATATAGTGCTGGAGTGGTTGGTATTTTTGTTTAATAAATGTATGGAAGAGGGGAAGGTACCTAGGGATTGGCAGAGAGCATGTTTAGTTCCTTTATATAAAGGGAAGGGGGATAAAAGAGAGTGTAAAAATTATAGGGGAATAAGTTTACTGAGTATACCAGGTAAAGTGTATGGCAGGGTTATTATTGAAAGAATTAGAGGTAAGACAGAGAGTAGGATTGCAGATGAGCAAGGAGGCTTTAGAGTGGGTAGGGGATGCGTAGATCAAGTGTTTACAGGGAAGCATATATGTGAACAGTATTTATATAAAGGTAGAGAAGTTTTTATTGCATTTATGGATTTAGAAAAGGCATATGATAGAGTGGATAGGGGAGCAATGTGGCAAATGTTGCAAGTGTATGGAATAGGTAGTAAGTTACTGAAGGCTGTAAAGAGTTTTTATGAGGATAGTGAGGCTCAGGTTAGGGTGTGTAGGAGAGAGGGAGATTACTTCCCGGTAAAAGTAGGTCTTAGACAGGGATGTGTAATGTCACCATGGTTGTTTAATATATTTATAGATGGGGTTGTAAAAAAAGTAAATGCTAGGGTGTTGGGGAGAGGGGTGGGATTAAATTATGGAGAATTAAATGCAAAATGGGAGTTGACACAGTTACTTTTTGTTGATGATACTGTGCTTATGGGAGATTCTAAAGAAAACTTGCAAAGGTTAGTGGACGAGTTTGGGAGAGTGTGTAAAGGTAGAAAGTTAAAAGTGAACATATATAAGAGTAAGGTGATGAGGGTATCAAACGATTTAAATAAAGAAAAATTGGATATCACATTGGAGAGAGGGATTATGGAAGAAGTAAATGTTTTCAGATATTTGGGAGTTGATGTGTCAGCGGATGGGTTTAAGAAGGATGAGGTTAACCATAGAATTGAAGGAAAAAAGGTGAGTGGTGCGTTGAATGTACGAAAGTATAGTGCTACCAACACTCTTATATGGGTGTGAAGCATGGGTTGCAAATGCTGCAGCGAGGAGGAGGCTGGAGGCAGTGAAGATGTCCTGTCTAAGGGCAATGTGTGGTGTAAATATTATGCAGAAAATTCGGAATATGGAAATTAGGAGAAGGTGTTGAGTTACTAAAAGTATTTGTCAGAGGGCTGAAGAGGGGTTGTTGAGGTGGTTTGGTCATTTAGAGAGAATGGATCAAAGTAGAATGACTTGGAGAGTGTATAAATCTGTAGGGGAAGGATGGCGGGGTAGGGGTCGTCCTAGAAAAGGTTGGGGGGAAGGGGTAAAGGAGGTTTTGTGGGCGAGGGGCTTGGACTTCCAGCAAGCATGTGTGAGCGTGTAAGATAGGAGTGAATGGAGACGAATGGTTTTTGGGACATGACGATCTGTTGGAGTGTGAGCAGGGTAACATTTTGTGAAGGGATTCAGGGAAACCAGTTAATTGATTTAGTTGGACTTGAGTCCTGGAAATGGAAAGTACAATGCCTGCACTTTAAAGGAGGGGTCTGAGATAGTGACAGCTGGGAGGGACTTTTCTCAGCTGTTGTATCTGAGCTCCTCTGCAAAGACAGTGATTATGTATGAGTGTGGTGAAAGTGTTGAATGATGATGAAAGTATTTTCTTTTTGGGGATTTTCTTTCTTTTTTGGGTCACCCTGCCTCGGTGGGAGACGGCCGACTTGTTGAAAAAAAAAAAAAAAAATATATATATATGTCGTGCCGATTAGGTAAAACTGGTCAATTAGCAAGAACTCATCTAAAATTAAGTCCTTTCTAAAATTTTCTCTTATACTTTCAAAGATATATTTTTTTCATTTATGTTAATGTAAGAATTTATAATTTTGTACCAAGAGAAACTTTGAAAACCTACCTAACCTTATTACAACAAGCGCAATTTAATTTAGCCTAACCCAACTAAATATATTTTAGATACGTTAACATTAATTTAATAATAAACAAACACAATGAAATATATTTTTTTCTTTATGTTCAGAATGATTTTGGCGAAATTATTGCATACACAAATTTTCACTTGTCTTATATGGCAAGGTGAGCGTTGCTATATAAGCCAAAATCGCAAGTTTTACCTAATCGGCACGACATATATACATATATGTCGTGCCGATTAGTAAACTGGATTTTGCTTAAATAGCAACTGTTCTGCCATATAAGACAAGTGAAATTTGTGTATGCATATTCGCAAAATCATTCTGAACCTAAAGAAAAATATATTTCATTATGTTTGTTTATTATTAAATTAATGTTAACGTATCTAAAATTATTTAGTTGTTAGCTAATTAAATTGCGCTTGTTGTAATAAGGTTAGGTAGGGTTTCAAAGTTTCTTTTGGTTCAAAATTATAAATTTTTACATTAACATAAATGACAAAAAAATATGTTTTTTTCATTTATGCTAATGTAAAAATTTATAATTTTGTACCAAGAGAAACTTTGAAAACTTACCTAACCTTATTATAATAAGCGCAATTTAATTTAGCCTAACCCAACTAAATATATATTAGATACGTTTACAATAATTTAATAATAAACAAACACAATGAAATATATTTTTTTCGTTAGGTTCAGAATGATTTTTGCGAAATTATTGCATACACAACTTTTCGCTTGTCTTATATGGCAAGAACAGCGTTGTTTTTTAAGCCAAAATCGCAAGTTTTATCTAATCGGCACGACTATATATTATAATACATATGTGCACATGTAGTTCACACACTTGCATGTAAACAATCTCGTCTGCTCTCATAATTCAATAATAATACATCTTCATTACAAAAAAAAATAGATTAATTTATAAAAAAACACTAAGTCAACATTTGATCCCTCGGCTCTACCCTTTGGGAAATGTTGGAGAGCTGGCGAGGACACTCTGGGATTACCCGCTCACCCCACATGATGGCTCGACTAATGAATAATTTGGCACACTAACTGCCTTGCACAACACTGTGAACGACGCCCGCTGTAGAGGTTAACGACGTGAGAACGAGCAGCTGAGTCTGCGTTTCACTGAGCGATGAGCAGAAAGTGTTTTGCTGCTCTGAAGAGTCTAATTTGAATAAAGTGCAAATTAGGCTTTTTGGGGGGAGTATTTGAGAGGATGTTTGAAATGGGGCAGGAGGGATTAAGTTTTTGGTTCGACGCTTAAGGGTGACGTGCCATAGCAGATGACCCAGAGTGCTGTTTTATGTGTTGTAAACAATATTATGTAATGCTTATATTTGAATGCGATTTTTTTTTTTTAGCGAAAATATATTATTGTTTTGGTGATGCAGTGAAGATTAAACTTATTACTGTATCCTGCTGTTACTCATTCTACTGCTGCTGTGAAGCTGTTACTCATTCTACTGCTGCTGCAAAGCTGAAAGCTATCGTTGCTTCCTGATGTTGCAGCTGTCTAGCTGTTAAAGAACATTTCCCCGTGAATAGGGGTAGGCAGTATAGGAAACCAATTTAAAAATGTCCAAATAAAATTTAATCTATAAATTTTTAATCATATTTTATGAAATATTATTTTTATATTATTACTGCATTAAAATCCTGGTAACTTAGTGTATGAGTTAACAATAACTCTAAATTATAATTCACTAATTAAGGAAATGTTACTTGCAAGCAGAAATAAACAGGTATATCAGACAGGAGATTCGTGTGGACACAATTCACAGGTGACATATTACGACAGACGCAGAATGAGAGGCTTGCTTGTGTCAACAGCTGAACGTGTACTGAAGGCTGGCTAGAGCTTCGGGGTTGGGGATTTGGAGGGTGTTAGAGGAGGAATGGAGTTGTGGGTCAATCAGGAACCCACTCCCAACTGCACCATCCCTGCCCCCAAATGTTACTTACTATTAACTAAAAAGAGCTAAATTCAAATTTATGTTGAAAAATGATTCGTGTTATTTAATGAGTGCAACGTGTATGGGTTTTGGTATGTTGATGAATATGGATGAAATAATACTGTAAATATTGCAGTTAATGACTAATTTAGTTTCAGTCTAATGCTCACAGCAGACACCATAACACTGCAAATAACAGCATAAACAAAATGTTGAAAATTTCAGTGGCTAAGTTACTGAATACTGACATCCATTATAAGCTGCTGCTCTTGCTGTTCTTGTGAACTGAATGCTATCATTATAGGGCTGTTGCTATTATTATGAAGCTGAAAGCCATCATTGTACACTACTGCTGCAGCTGCTGTTGCTGCTGTTATGCTGACGACTATAATCGCATCCTGACGTTGTAAAGGAGCGCTGAAAGCAATCACTGGATCCGGCTGTTGCTGTTGTTACGAAGGTGAAGGCTATCACTGCATTGTTTCCCCAGCTGTTGCAATGAAGCCGCTATTACCATGCACAGTTGGAGAGCTGTTATTACGTTGAAAGCTATCAATGTGCGCTGCCGTTAAGTGGCTGAAAACTGTATTATGTTCTGCTGAGGCGAGTGTAAAGCTAAAAGCTATCAACGTGCGCTGCTACTTGCTTCTGAGACGTGAAATTTTTTACTGCTTTCTGCTGTTTTTCAGTGTCATGAAGCTGAAAGTTGTGATTGTATCTTACTGTTGTAGCTGATGCAAAGGTAAAAGCTGTCATTTGCCCTGCTGTACCTGAAGCTGAATGTTGTCATTGAGTCTGATGGAAGAAATTTAGAGCTGAAAAAAACTGTAACTGTAGTGCTGTATTTGATATACAGTCGAAGGCTATCGTTGGGCACTGATGCAGCAGATGTAAAGCTAAAAGCAAGAGCTATGTTATGCTGAAACTCCTGCGAAGCTGAAAGCAATTGTTGTGTACTATTGTTGCTGTTGTAAATCTAAAAGCTGATATTGTGTACTACTTAAGCTGTAGAATAGCTAAAAGGAATCACTATACTCACCTAATTTTACCCCCGCCTCTCCACTGGCTATGACGGGCTCACTCTTACTTATTTTTAAAACTATGGATCTCACCTCTACTGGTTTGCTGTCTTACTCATTCTAAGGCTAAAGAAGTATTTCCTAACATTACTGCGACTACTCTTGTGTTTTTAACTTCCAGGTGAGCCCTAGAGTACCTGAGACTCGCCTCTCGAACACTGCCCCTGTCCACCCTGTCAGTCCCTCTCAATATTTAGTACGTATTTTGTCATCTCTGGTCCTTGTGTCCTCTTATGTAGTGAGGTTTAGCTCGTCTAGCTCGTTTTTCATAGCTCACACCCCCTCGGCTCGGGAATAGTTTTGTTTCAAACTTTTTCACAAAACAAGGATAAAGCATAAAAAAGCTTAAAGCAAAAAGCATGAAAGAATAAAGCATAAAGCAAAACAAGCATAAAACATAAAAAGAAGCTGGATTTTTTCCAGCTTCTTTTAATGCTTTATGAAATGCGGGTTCCATGCTGGCCCGACACATTCCAGGCGGACTGATATATGATGTGTTTTAGGTCGAGAATGCCTTCTTATTGAGGTTTCTGAAAGCTAACCTTAAATTTGCTAGCCTTGTATTTACCTCATTGGTTATTTGTTGGTTATTTGCTAGCGTCCCATTTGCTGCACTGGCTATTTGTTGATGCGTGAGAAAGGCAGAGCTTTGGGAATATGCTCACTCCGAGGTCCTCTTTTAGGAAGGATTTTAGCGTTTGTCTTCTGAGTCAGTACTGTGTTTTGGACCATCCAAGCCACTTGTCAATCAGTCTTGCAGTTTTATTCGGATCCATTTGTCTTTCCTGGCCTTCTGTCGTTATTTTCCTCATTAGTTTAACATTATCTGTAAATAAAGACACCTTTATCTCAATTTCCTCTGTCGCGTCATTTACATTCGCAAGAAACAGTACTGGTCAAAGTACTGACCCTTATGCAACGCCCCTCGTCGCACTATTCTGACACGTCATTCCGAACAATAACTTGTTGTTTCCTTCCTGTTAAGTAGTCCTGATCCGCTGTGGTGTGTCCCCTGTTATTCCTGCATGCTCCTTGAACGTTACTCCTAGTCTCTTGTAGGGTACAATGCCAAACACATTACAGTCCAAAATATGCTGTCCACCCATCCCTCTCTTTCTCTCTCTGTCTTTCTCTTTCTATCTCTATCTTTCTCTTTCTCTCTATCTTTCTTTCTATCTTTCTCTTTCTCTCTAGCTTTCTCTCTCTCTCCCCCTCTCTCTCTCTCCCCCTCTCTCTCTCTCTCTCTCTCTCTCTCTCTCTCTCTCTCTCTCTCTCTCTCTCTCTCTCTCTCTCTCTCTCTCTCTCTCTCCCTCCCTCCCTCCATTCTGCGTAACTGTTATTAGACTGAGGCAATCTATTATTCACTATTTACAGTTCTAGCCTCATAGGTTGCTTTATTTATTTATTTATAGTTAACATCTCAGAGCAAAATAGCTTTTCTTCACAGTCACTTTTCTTCAATAGTTCCCTAAAGATATTATGTAATCCTTCCTTCATCCTGTCAAATTCTTCGCTTTCTCAAATATTATTAAATGGTGGCTTATATATATTTACTACTAAGAGTTTTTCATCTTTATTTCGTTCTCTTATCACTAAACTTTTAAGATTTTCAGTATTTTGGATTTCCTTTTTTTATATCCTATCGATATTCTTCTAACAATATATTCAGTCATCCTCCTTTCTTGCTTATTCTCTCCCCTTTCCTCACTAAGTACGTCCTGTCTTATACATCCTCATTTAAAATATGCTTTTCTAGTTTAGATTTAGGTAGACAAACTAAATCAAGTTTCTCAGCCCTGCTGGCTAAGTAAACCTTGTTTGTATGAACTAGCTAGAATATTAGACTCTGCTGATTAATAAAGTTGCTTATTTTAAATTTCTAATAATTCTATCACTAGCTGGTCCTAGAGTAGACCCTTCTCTTCCAGTTTATAATAGGTCAATTTCTAGAAACTTCCACCCTTACCACCACAAAATAGGGATACTTGCATCTTGCAACAGTATCTGACAGCGCTGGGGCCTAGGGTACTGTGTGTGTACTCACCTAGTTGTATTCACCTAGTTGTGGTTGCAGGGGTCGAGTCATAGCTCCTGGCCCCGCCTCTTCACTGGCCTCTACTGGGTCACTCTCACTGCGCCATGAGCTTTATCATACCTCTTCTTAAAGCTATGAATGGAACCTGCCTCCACTACATCATTTTCCAAACTATTCCACTTCCCGACCACTCTGTGACTGAAGAAATACTTCCTAACATCCCTGTGATTCCTATGAGTCTTCAACTTCCAACTGTGTCCCCTTGTTGCTGTGTCCCATCTCTGAAACATTCTGTCTGTCCACCTTGTCAATTCCTCTCAGTATTTTATATGTCGTTATCATGTCCCTCCCTATCTCTCCTGTCCTCCAGTGTCGTCAGGTCGATTTCCCTTCACCTCTCCTCGTAGGATATACCCCTTAGCTCCGGGACTAGTCTTGTTGCAAACCTTTGCACTTTATCTAGCTTCTTTACGTGCTTGCCTAGGTGTGGGTTCCAAACTGGTGCTGCATACTCCAATATAGGCCTAACGTACACAGTGTACAGGGTCCTGAACGATTCTTTATTAAGATTTCGGAATGCTGTTCTTAGGTTTGCTAGGCGCTCATATGCTGCAGCAGTTATTTGGTTTATTTGCGCCTCAGATGTGCCTGGTGTTATACTCACCCCCAGATCTTTTTCCTTGAGTGAGGTTTGCAGTCTCTGGCCCTCTAGACTGTACTCCGTCTGTGGTCTTCTTTGCCCTTCCCCAATCTTCATGACTTTGCACTTGGTGGGGTTGAACTCCAGGAGCCAATTGCTGGACCAGGCTTGCAGTCTGTCCAGATCCCTTTGTAGTTCTGCCTGGTCCTCGTCCGATTGATTTCTTCTCATCAACTTCACATCATCTGCAAACAGGGACACTTCGGAGTCTATTCCTTCCGTCATGTCGTTCACAAATACCAGAAACAGCTCCGGTCCTAGGACTGACCCCTGTGGAACCCCACTCGTCACAGGCGCCCACTTTGACACCTCGCCACTTACCATGACTCGCTGCTGTCTTCCTGACAGGTATTCCCTAATCCATTGGAGTGCCTTCCCTGTTATCCCTGCCTGGTCCTCCAGCTTTTGCACTAATCTCTTGTGTGGAACTGTGTCAAACGCCTTCTTACAGTCCAAGAAAATGCAATCTACCCACCCCTCTGTGTGTGTGTGTGTGTGTGTGTGTGTGTGTGTGTGTGTGTGTGTGTGTGTGTGTGTGTGTGTGTGTGAATGAACTGACCGAGTGAGATACAGATGCTGTGAGTCATCAGTCGTGTGCTTCATGTATGGGAGAATGTGTACATCCATCGTCGTGCGTTGGAGCGTCTCTCTCCTCCTGTAGCTGCTGCAAAGCTGAATGCTATAAACGAGTACTGCTATCGCTGTGAAGCTTAAAGCTAATATTGTGTACTGTTGTATCTGCTGGCGTAAGTCTGAAAGTTATCATTGTAACCTGCACTAATCCGTAAATCCCAAAAGTAACACTGGTATTATTTTAGCTGGTGTTATTTTAAAAGCTATCTTTGTACTGCTGAAGCTGTTGTAAAGCTAAAAGCTATCATTGTACTGCTGTAGCTGTTGTAAAGCTAAAAGCTATCATTGTACTGCTGTAGCTGTTGTAAAGCTAAAAGTTATCATTGTGGTGCTGATGGTGCTGTAAAGCTGAAAGCTCTTTTAATGTACTGCTGTGTTTGATGCAAAGCTAAAAGCTATCGTTGTGTACTGGTGCAGCTTGTAAAAAAGTCTGAAACCCATAACTGTATTGATGTAGCTATAAAGCTATAACTGTGTACTGCTGTAGCTGCTATAAAGGTAAAAGCTATCACTGTGCTTCTGTAGCTATCAAGCTAAAAATTGTCATAGCTTACTGCTGTAACTGCTATCAAGCTATAAGCTATCACTCTGTACTGCTGTAGCGGCTACAGGGCTAAACGCTATCACTCTGTACTGCTGTAGCTTATATAAAGCTAAAAACCTATCACCTTATACTCCAGCAGCTATCAAGCTTAAACCTGTCACTATATACTGTTATAGCTGCAAAAAGCTAAAAGTTATCACAGTGAACTGATGTAGCTTCGATCACCATAAAAGCTATTACTGTGTACTGCTGTAGCTGCTAAAAGCTAAAAGATATCACAGTAAACTGCTGTAACTGCCATCAGGATAAAAGCTGTGACTGTGTACTGTTGTAGCAGCTATAATCCTAAAAGCTGTCAATGTGTAATGTAGCTGCTGTCAAGCAAAAAGCTATCACCGTGTACTGTTGTAGCTGTTATAAAGCTAAAATCTGTCAGTGTGCAGCTCTGATTATGTACACATAAAATCTGACTCTTACAATAATGTTCGTGAATAAGATTAAATTCGAAATTAGGAATATAATGCAGAGGAAAATATGACGACGTTGCTGCAACACTGTGGCTGCTGCAACACTGTGGGTGATGCAACACTGTGGGTGCTGCAACACTGTGGGTGCTGCAACACTGTGGGTGCTGCAACACTGTGGCTGCTGCAACACTGTGGCTGCTGCAACACTGTGGCTGTTGCAACACTGTGGGTGCTGCAACACTGTGGGTGCTGCAACACTGTGGCTGCTGCAACACTGTGGCTGATGCAACACTGTGGCTGATGCAACACTGTGGCTGCTGCAACACTGTGGATGCTGCAACACTGTGACAGCTGCAATAACACTGTGGCTGCTGCAACAATGTGGGTGCTGCAACACTGTGGGTGTTGCAACACTGTGGGTGTTGCAACACTGTGGGTTCTGCAACATTGTGGGTGCTGCAACACTGTGGGTGCTGCAACTCTGTGGGTGCTGCAACACTGTGGCTGCTGCAACACTGTGGCTGCTGCAACACTGTGGCTGCTGCAACACGGTGACTGCTGTAACACTGTGACTGCTGCAACACTGGCTGCTGCAACACTGTGGGTGCTGCAACACTGTGGGTGCTGCAACACTGTGGGTGCTGCAACACTGTGGCTGCTGCAACACTGTGACTGCTGCAACACTGTGGGTGCTGCAACACTGTGGCTGCTGCAACACTGTGGCTGCTGCAACACTGTGGCTGCTGCAACAATGTGGCTGCTGCAACACTGTGGCTGCTGCAACACTGTGGCTGATGCAACACTGTGGCTGCTGCAACACTGTGGCTGCTGCAACACTGTGGCTGCTGCAACACTGTGGATGCTGCAACTCTGTGGCTGCTGCAACTCTGTGGCTGCTGCAACACTGTGGCAGCTGCAATAACACTGTGGCAGCTGCAATAACACTGTGGCTGCTGCAATAACACTGTGGTAGCTGCAATAACACTGTGGTTACTGCGATAACACTGTGATTGCTGCAATAACACTGTGGTTGCTGCGATAACACTGTGGTTGCTGCAATAACACTGTGGCTGCTGTGATAACACTGTGGTTGCTGCGATAACACTGTGGTTGCTGCTATAACACTGTGTCTGCTATAACACCGTCTGCATTACATTCTGGCTGTCCTTACACTGTTCTTGAAATGTCATAACACTGTAGCTGCAATACCCTCTGCCTGCCATATCACTGTGCGCAGCATTGCCATATCTCTAGCTTCCATAACACCGTGGTTGACGTTTATTACAACACTGTGTTTGTCATTGCTCTGCGGCTAACCTCTGCCATAACACTGAAGCTGTGATAACTCACGGGCTGAAATCTGCCCCGATCTTTTTAGCTGCCATAATGCTATGCCTGACATCTGCCATAGTACTGTAGCTGGCTTAGCACTGTTGCTAGCATATGCCATACTAATGTAGCTGGCAATCGCCGTAACACAGTGTCAACCATAACAAGTTAACTGCTATAACATAATAGCTGACATCTGCCATAACAGTGCAGTTACCATAATGCTGTGGCTGACATACACCATAAAATTGTGTCTGACATTTGCTATTAAACTTTGTCATAACACCATAGCTGACATCTGTTGTGTCTACCATAACAGTGTCTGCCATGACAGTGAATCTGTCATAAAAGTGTCTGCCATGACAGTGAATCTGACATAACAGTGTCTGTCATGACTGTGTCTGCCATGACAGTGAGTCTGCCATGACCGTGTCTGCCATGACAGTGAGTCTGCCATGACCGTGTCTGCCATAACAGTGAGTCTGCCATGACAGTGAGTCTGCCGTGTCTGCCATGACAGTGAGTCTGCCGTGTCTGCCATGACAGTGAGTCTGCCGTGTCTGCCATGACAGTGAGTCTGCCGTGTCTGCCATGACAGTGAGTCTGCCGTGTCTGCCATGACAGTGAGTCTGCCATGACAGTGAGTCTGCCATAACACTGCGGGAGGGAGGGAGGGAGGGGGAGAGGGGGAGAGGGGGAGAGGGGGAGAGGGGAGAGGGGAGAGAGAGAGAGAGAGAGAGAGAGAGAGAGAAACGAGTGATCCAGCTCACTTCACTCCAGCAATGATAACTTTTTGAATAATTTCTCAATATTCGTAATGAAACAGCTGACCTCACCACCAGCTCATCTCCCTCACTTCCCCCATCTCCCTCCACCTCCTCTCTCTCTATTTTTCTTCTCTCCATCTCTGCCCTTCCTCTCACTCTTACCCCTTTCCCTGTTGGTTCCTCTCTCTCAACCCTTTTCCCTCTGCCTCCTCCCTCTCTCTTCATATACGTGTTTGTGTTTTAAATAACAAGGATCCAGATTGTCAACAAATAGTCATGTATCTCTAGTAGCAAAAATCAGGCAAATTAAAAAAAAATCACACCTGTGATTATGATACTGAAATCGTCATCAATTGATGCTTTCTTAGTGGATGGAACAGATTATCTTGAATCTTCCGTAGTTACTGAACCTTCAGTGCAGAGGCGTCCATCATGCGGCCCCTTAGGTAAAGTTTGTCAGGAAACAGGACAAATGTTTCCTGACGAGGGTAGTAGTCATATGATAAGCCACATCTGGAACTTTTGGTCATGTGACCAAGGCCTTCCGCTGGCTTACCGGTCTATCTGGCTGACTGTGGCCCACTTGGCTGCGAAGTGCGGCCCACCTGAAATTTTCAGCAAATTTTAATAGCCTAATTAGTTACCGCAGGGGAACTACTGGTCCAATAACACACAACGGCCTGCCGTTCTCTTACTCCCACCAGGTGCTGCGCTCACAGCTATAAATCAATGAGCAGTTATAATTGAAGCTCAACGTTGTTATCAATTAGAAAGAAAAAAATCATGCAACCCACACACAGGGGAGTTTTTTCATGTGGCCGATTATTGAAAACAACAAAATTGGACGTCCAGCTTTAGTGGAATGATTGACGGTAACCCCGTGTGTCCCCTCAGTGAAATCTTCCAGCTCAGCCTCGCAGATGGATTGTCGAATATGACAGCGACACATATGAAGCTTTTCTCGACTTTGAAACTGGAATATTGACTCGAGTTTTCTATGTTGAAGAACAAAAAGTCACAATACTGTGACTGGAACAATACGCAAATAACCCGCACATGAGAGAGATTATGACGACGTTTCGGTCCCACTTGGACTATGTGGGGGTTGTGTGTGTATTGTCTGTGTTGCTGTGTGATCCAAGAAAGGTGTACCCTGTATCTCACGAGACAAGCGCCGCTCTTTTTCAGTGCACGTGAAAGGAATAAAAGTGTGGTAAAAAGTTATAATGCAGTTAAATATCAGAGAAGAATTTTTTTAAGCGATTTAGAAGAGTTATTGACATGTAATTGCATATAAACAAGTGTACCCAATTCTTCAACAAAATTAGCATATTGTCACCAAGTCAGCATTCTTTAGTCATCTCGCTGAAACCAGTACCTCAAAAAAAAAACGATGCTTTAAGTTTGAAGCTGCTTAGATGATGCATTCTCAAGTTATTGTGTTTTGAAGTTTTGATGTAGAATCATTTGACATTCGCTAAACATGGCATAAAAAAAATATTATTTTACTTTAAACAATTCCTGCAATAAAAATAGATAATTGGCACCAACATATCCTAAGATCAATTCAAAAGCTAACTCTGAGTCAGATACACCAGTTATTTAAAGTTAGAAGCCAGCCATAAGAGGCATTCTAAAGTTATTTCAGGGAAACCAATTTTTAAATAAAATTTACAAATTAAACTTTACACAACTCAAAATCAAGGCAAAGTTTCCTTTGAGGTAAAACACATCGGCACTAAAAGTTTGAAGCAGATCAGTAGATGCATTCTTCAGTTATCGCACAGAATCCAACAATTTAGAATTTCAAATGAATTAAGTATATCAGTAAAATGATGAACTTGCACCTACACAGTCTAAAAATATTTTCATAAAATGCATCAGACATTAAAGAGTGAAGCCGATCATCAAATTTAAACTCTTTATTTCTTTGAAAAAAAATATTACATCACTTAAAAATGGTAAACAGGTACGTACATATATACTCATTGAGCAATACCATTCTTCTAAGTAAGTTATATAAGTGTTGAAAGTTTGAAGCTGATCTATGATTAAATTCTCAAGATATAACATGGAAACCAAAATCGGGAATATTCTATATACAACCGACCAGAGGCGACCTGCACATTTCAAAATAGATCCATGAACCATTCCCACGTGCCAGCTAAAAAAAAAAGAATGATCAGATTCAGATGCTCCAATTTCCTTTCATTGTATTTTGCATCAGCAAAATCTCTGTGCTAAATCTACTTTTTTAAGTGACAATTTGCATAAAATTATATGTATTATTAACTATATTTGTGCAAATGCAACACGGCATCGTCATTTTCGCAACATGTTTATGTTGGATGAAGAGGTATTCAGTGTGGATTTGCCGTATCACTCTAAAGTGCGCTGGCTATCACAGGGACAGACAGGTGTTGGTCAAAAATTTGTCTTTGCAAGAACAAATCATTAGATTTTATGAAGATCAGAATCACTACTGCGAATTATTAAAAGAAGATTTCTATAGAAATACTGTATGTCAAAGCAAAATGACTTGAATATTTATTTCCAAGGCAAAACTAAGTCTAAGATATGTGGCCCAAAAAAAAAAGCGTTTCGAAAAAAGATATAATTTTTCAAAACCCTTCTTACTCAAATGGAAATTTCTGATGAACACTTTCGCCAGCTAGCGAAGACCATTAATGAGCAGGAGAATTCATGTGAATCATTTGATGAATATGCTGCTCTTATAGACTCATTATCTGAAGAATACAATGAAACGTAATTGACTTTGAAAATCATGACCTGACACTGAAATAAACATTTTCGTATGGAAACCAATGTTTAAATACTCATAATTTCTTCGAAAAATGACGGATTTTTCACTACAAATCCCAAAATCAATTTAAAAACATTTAATTAACAAAGAGTAGTGGTTAAGTTTGAATTCGATCAACAAATACATTCTCTGTTAATTGCATGAAAATCAGTTTATATTATAAATGCGACAAATTAAAATTTACTTAGCACAAAGTGAATATCAACCTTCCTAATTAATAAAGCCCACCATCGATGAAAGTTTAAAGCTAATAAAAAAAAATTCCACTTATTGCCAAGGATTCAGCAATTTCAGGTTCATTAACTAATTTAGTTTATTGGCAAATTAACTTCTACACACACTAAACTTACTGGGTACACTTCTCTACCTCATATACACAAGCTATTAAAGATCGAAGCTCCTTCAAAAAAAGTATTTTCAAGTATTCTTAACATGATTTAAAGGGGGGAAAATGTCACACTGTTTAACACACAAAACTGTGACATGTGCACCTGCCCATTTATGTAACTCTCAGCCTTATTTAAATCAGGAGATTGTAGTGTAGTGTTTCAAACCAACGAAGAGTAGGTTTTGTAATTTATGAGCTGCATTACAAGAATCCTGGAATTGTTTACATAACAATGGCCTTCTGGCCATTGTTAGTCAAGCATCTTAATCACTAGGAATGTTTCAAGTCTCTTGATTTGTACTCCCTGGAACGCAGGCTAGGAAGAGGCATCATAATCTACACCTGAAAAATCCTACCAGGATTGGTAACAAATCTGCACTCAGAAATCACTCCCTATGAAAGCAAAATACTAGGCAGACATTGCAACATAACCCCCAGTGAAAAGCAGGGGTCCCACGAGTATAATAAGAGAAAACGCAGTAAGTGTCCTTGGCCCAAGACTGTTCAACAGCAGCACACTGTGCATAAGTGGAATTACCAATACACCCCCAGGGCTGCTTTCAAGCGGGACCTGGACTGGTTCCTAAAGTCAGTGCCCGATTAGTCGGGCTGTAGTTCATAGGTTGGATTGCGTGCGTCCCTTGACCAGGGAGGCCTCGTTAAGAACTAGGCGCTGGGGCGTTGACCCCTGGAACGACCTCCAGGTAGACATACCAATAGTTCCATATGGTGTCCCACATTTATAGTAAATCAACAATGCAAATATAAAGCCGATAGTAAGATACATTCCCGAGCTACAAAGGAAATCGTTGAGAAAGAATTAAAATTCAGGTGATAACCCAGAGGTACCCATACCCTGGTAAGTAGATAACCCAGAGGTACCCATACCCTGGTAAGTAGATAACCCAGAGGTACCCATATCCTGGTAAGTCAACAATCCAGAGGTACCCATACCCTGGTAAGTAGATAACCCAGAGATACCAATACCCTGGTAAGTAAATGTACAGAGGTACCCATACCCTGGTAAGTAGATAACCTAGAGGTACCCATACCTTGGTATGGGTACCTCTACCACCACCATCCCTCTCTACCACCACAAGATTTTATTATTTAATAAACGAGGCAAATTATGAAAGTTATATTATTTCAAACAAATAATTTGTAGTTTCCGAATAAAATTAAAAAATCTAATTGGTATGGACCATTTCTTAAGTTGGCAATGATGTAAAACGGGTAAGGACTGCAGCGGCTGGCAACACCGCGAGTGTTAGTGACTCGGGAGACGGCACGACAACTGCACGTCCCACTGTTGACATACCATCACCTAACTTTTGCCTAGTGTCCTATCTCCCTATCAATAATTCTCTGGTTGAGGCATTTCTTGAACTTCGCTCCAACAATGAAGCACCCATTGAATTTCAGAACAATGTAGACCCGTACATTTTTCGGATGTCAAGAGCTGCAAAGGCTTTCAAAATTGCACCCGAGGAAGCAGTTAAAATACTGCTGCCATTTGCAACTACCTATCTTTACGAACAAGGATTCTCAACTCTCATTAACTTGAGAACAAAGTCCAGAAATCGATTGAACGCCGAAGACAGTATTCAAATTGCTCTGACATCAAAAACCCCTAATTTTGATGTATCAAAAATTAAACAACATCATTGCTCCAAAACCTGAAGTGAAAATGTTTTCAACGAAATTATTTAGTTCTTTAATGAGATTTGTATTAAATTTGTCTGTTACTATTTTTTATTTCATGCAGCTTATTTTTCATTTTATTATCTTGCGTTTTATTTTCAAATTTGCTTTATCGCGTATAATACGTACTTTTCAGTTTTTATGACTATTCTCCATATAAATGAATTCAGTAAACTACTTTGAATTTGAATGCTCCTTGTGTTTTTCCGGATTATGTGGACTTCTAAATCTAGTTTGTAATTTCGCTGTATACAATTTTTTTTTTGGGTAATACCCAAAAAAGTTCGCCGACCTCTGTTAAGTAGCTTTTGTTCCAACTCTTTAACAGCCATATAGAATAGGGTGGCAGCACACACTGATAATAAATCTAGTTTTGCTGAATAAATAATAACGTTCCTACAATCACCCTTCCTATGTTATCCTATTTTAATAATATTTGCCATTGTGTCCTTGTTTAGCATGTGATTTATTAAGATTTTTGTCTGGGTTATTCCTGTAGTGGCCCCATGGGTGCCCACAGGTAGTTACTGCAGGTACCCTCTTAGCAGTCCTCAGGAAGAGAACTAGTCATTTTTATTCTGAGCCAGGTCAAGTGTGTCCCTCTTATGGGGTAGTGAGGAATGCCTCTTGAAGATTTAAATAAATGGTATGCTTAATTGTGGGTTTTGAATATGTTTATTGTAAAGAGAATTGTTGTTGTAGGTTCGCCGGTACATCCGGCCCGGGTCTTCTCCAAATGGTGACCCGGCAAAATATTTACTGTAAAGAGAAGGGTCTTGATGACCATAAATACCCTGAGGATTAAGCTCTTGAGCAGGATAATCCCTCTGAAGAAGTCTTACCGTACATTAAGCTGCAACAAACATGTCCCACCCCCAAGAGTCTGCTCAAATACTGTCCTGTTTTGATACCTTGCAGAGTTTGTTGAGAGGGGAGAAGAGAGGACTAGTAGGATGAAGGAGCCACGACACCATAGAGAGATTTGCTTATCTTGATGCCTATCATGGCATTGCCTCACTGCTATATAGAGCTCAGTTGTGCAGGAAGTGGAGGTCTACAGAGGTTAAGGCGAGGATACAATGGTTCTGTGTGAGGACCTAGACACATCGGTGACAGTGTGTTGAAATCCCAGCAGGGTGAGATCTCCCTCATCTTAATCCTAACTGATGGGTCCATTGGACTCAGTGTGGTGTGGTCAAGACAGGCAGAATAGATCGAGCTCAAATGAGTTGGAGTCTCCCCCAGCCCTAGAGTAAAAGTTTCAACACCTTTGTGTTGAATCCTCTGGGTGCTGTGAACTCATTTCTGACACCTATCTCCTTCCTGTTATCTTGACTACTTTTCTCTGGCCGAAGTCGCGCTCTTTATAACGAGCCGTCTCCATATATCTGTGCCCTTGACTTCCGATCTTCGGTTCGATCCTTATTCTGTGCTGCTGTGTCATTTATGGAAGTGAAATGAAGCAGGTACACTGATAATGGGTGAGTAGGTCTCAACCCCTGTAGGTCTCAACCCCTGTAGGTCTCAACCCCTTAAAATGGTGTCGGTAGGTAAGTGCACATTGCACAAATAACCCATAACCCCGGACAAGGAAGTTTATGACGAAGTTTCGGTCCGACCTGGACCACTGAATAGTGGTCCAAGTCGGACCACTATTCGGACCGAAATGTGGTCATAAGCTTCTTTCTCCTATGTGTGGGTTATTTGTGAATTGTTCCAGTCAGGGTAGTGTGCCTTTTTGTTCTTCAAGTTCGCAATGTTCACTGTAAAGAGAAAGATCGTTCGATATATTCGTTACAATATAAGTGGTGACTGATAAGCGAGGAGAATAATTTGTTTTTGCATTTGTTTTTGTGTGTTTGTTCTAATGTATTTGTATTTATATGTTTTAGGAATTTATTCTGTTTCTCGGAGAAATTTGTTTGTATTATTTATCTCTCTATGACATTTTCATCTTGTTTTTAAGTTAGGATTATGATAAGTGTCCGTGTTAGAAGTAGGACGACTGATGTTTCATAATTTTTTTCTAGATGGCTTCTATAAAATATTGTGAGTGGTTAGACATAGCACATATATGTAATATTAAAGGAAAGAGGTTTATGTGATGAACGATACCATTTTTGTCCAGTTTTAATATTACATGTCTCTATTTCCATTACATAAGGATCCTCGTCAGGGGTCATTCTTGACTGAGCGTCAGGTCAGGTCACGTGAGTTCAGAGGCAGAGGACCAACGCACCTTGGTCGTATGATGTGGCAAACACAAGGTGCTCTAGGTAGCCCAGAGAAGGATGTAGTCTCAGATCAGTTTCTCGGTGGATTAGGCAAGAGAACAATGGGGTGAATGCCCTTGGTATTGCGGTCCATTCACGCAGTTTTTTCTTGCTTACCTGATGGAGAACAAAAATTCACAATACCAATGCCTTAACAAATCGCAAAAAAGAGAAAACTTATTACGACGATTCGGTCCTTATTAAGCTATGTCCAGTCGTAACTCAGCTAAAAATGAAAAGACCAGAAGACAGAAGATGGAGGTGGAAGAGGTGAGTAGTAATAATACTAGTAGTAGTAGTAATGGTATAATTAGCATCAACAATGGCAATGGTTATTATTATTATTATTATTATTAGTAGTAGTAGTAGGAGTGATAGTAGTAGAAGTACAAATGAACAAAGCAACAGGAGCACAGCAGGATACCCATGCTGGGCAGGACTAGTGTTAGAGTAATGAAAGTGTCTTCAGCACCTGTCCCCAAGGACGCACGGAAGCACTGTAGTAGGTCTTCTGACCAATGATAGAAAAAAAATATTCAAGAAAGAGAGAAGCTGGGAGACGAGAAAGGCAAAGGAAATACAGAAGACAGGTCAAGAGAGAGGAAGAGGAGGAGGCAAATCACTAGTTTTCTGAAGACTGCATCATTGAATAATTTACTAAGAAAGGCAGTCATTAAGAGAAACATAACCAGGAGTAGGATTCATATTAGGAAAGTTGTGTATAGGGGCTAATTTGACAAGACAGCATCTATGAAGGAGTCGTTAGTGTCTTCTCAATTCTCCTCTCAGAATTCCTCCGCTCATTGTATACCCTGGACATTCCAGCAAGAATATATTTCGCTAATTATTATAAGTGTATGATAGGCTCCTGATGTCCCTCTTCTTGAGCATTCTTTTATCGTATCATTCCTATATATTCTTTCATGAAGTGTGCATGTATGTACTTGTAATTTGTCAATATTTTCATGACAGAAGGACAGGATAGAGAGTATGTAGTCATTTTTCTTTTCCTGTCATTGACTGAGCCATATGTAAAAATTCCTGAAATAATATGGGTCCAGCCCACCCTTGGGAGTGGTTGTTTTGTGAAAATCCCAGGGTCAGGTCCCCATAACGACCACCACTCTCCCTCACGACCACCACCCTCTCTCATGACCACCACCCTCCCTCACGACCACCAACCTCCCTCACGACCACCACCCTCATGACCATCACCCTCCCTCACGACCATCACCCTCCCACACGACCACCACCCTCCCTCACGACCACCACCCTCCCTCACGACCATCACCCTCCCTCACGACCATCACCCTCCCTCACGACCACCACCCTCCCTCACGACCACCCTCCTTCACGACAGCCACCCTCCCTCACGGCCCCTACCCTCCCTCACGACCATCACCCAACGTATCCCATCATCAGCCTTGCTCCCCATCAACCTCCCTCTCCAACAACATACTCCCTTCCCATCATTCCCCTCCCTCAACAGAACTATCATTGTCAAGAGCTTCCGTAGTTCCCCTTCCTCGCTGGTGTCCAAACATTGCTCGTCCGGGAAGCTTTGTTCCCACACAATGCTCAAGTGTTGCTTCATTCATGTGTGTGTACTCACCTAATTGTGGTTGCAGGGGTAGATTCATAGCTCCTGGCTCCATCATTTCACTGGTCAGTACTAGGTCACACTTCCTGCTCCGTGAGCTTTATCATAACTCTTCTTAAAGCTATGCATGGATCTTGCCTCCAGATCACTTCCTGAAAACTCTGTGACTGAAGAAATACTTCCTAACATTCCTGTGATTCATCTGAGTCTTCAACTTCCAACTGTGACCCCTTGTTGCTGAGTCCCATCTCTGGAATATCCTATCTCTGTCCACCTACTCGATTCCTCACGGTATCTTATATGTCGTTATCATATCCCCCCTATCTCTCCTGTCCTCCAGTGTCGTCAGGTCGATTTCCCTTAACCTCTCCTCGTAGGACATACCCTTAGCTCCGGGACTAGTCTTGTTGCAAACCTTTGCATTTTCTCTAGTTTCCTTACGTGTTTGGCTAGGTGTGGGTTCCAAACTGGTGCTGCATACTCCAATATGGGCCTAACGTACACAGTGTACAGGGTCCTGAACGATTCCTTATTAAGATGTCGGAATGCTGTTCTTAGGTTTGCTAGGCGCCCTTATTCTGCAGCAGTTATTTGGTTGATGTGCGCCTCAGGAGATGTTCCTGGTGTTATACTCACCCCAAGTTCCTTTTCCTTGAGTGAGGTTTGAAGTCTCTGGCCCCTAGACTGTACTCCATCTGCGGTCTTCTTTGCCCTTCCCCAATCTTCATGACTTTGAATACACACTGACTTCTCCCTTTCCTCCTCCCATTGCCTTTCCCTCTGTGTCCCGTGTGTTCATGGCCATTGTCTCCCTTATTTTTTCCTGTAACTCTTGGTGGCATGGTAAGGCCTCATGGAACCTATCCCCCTCTCCATCTTCTCCCCTGTCCCTTACTACTATTCCTGCTCCCAACTGCTCTACTGCTTCATTCCTTGGCCCTGCTTGGAGTACTGATAGGCTTCTCGTTCAGTAGGGGTATACCTGCTTCAGACTATGTGTCTCCTCTGTACAATAACCCTGTAACTCGCTTCAGCCTATTTACCTCATATTCTAGGGCCTGTATCCTGGTTTCTGCAGCTTTGGCTTGTGACTCCCATTTCTTCATTTCTGCCTCCATCCTCTTCTCCATTTTTGCAGAAAACTCACCTAGTTTGTTCTCCCACTCTTGTTCCATCCTTTTACATTGCTCTTCCATCCATTCTTCCCTACCAGATCCATTTCCTTCTGATCCCCTGAGTCTTCAACTTCCCTTCTGAAACACCATTTTTTTAATGGGTTAGGTGCTGTAGTGTGTGTATATGTGTGTATGTTGTGTGTGGGAGTTGAATGTGGGTGTTTGAGTGTGGGTGTGTGTTTGTATGGGAGTGGCTGAGTGTGGATATTCGTGTGTTTGGGTGAGGGTGTTCGTTTGGGTGTGGGTGCATGTATGTGTTTTGTGTGAGTGTTGAGTGTGTGCTATGTGCAGTGTACTCACCTAATTTTGGTTGCAGGGGGTTGAGAGAGGTGGAGAGAGAGTGGTAGGTAGGTGAAAAGGGGGAGACCATCAGAGTGGGAAACCTAGAGAGGGGGAGACTGTGAGGGGAAGGGACCGTTTGCTTGTGTGCCTGTGTATGTGTGTATGGGATTGGGAGAGAGGGGAAAGGGAAATGAGGAGATAGGATGTGTCAGGTCAGATTTCGAAAGGTGTTCAAACCTTGTGCATACCCCTTTGTGTGTATGTGTTTGTGGGTGCTTGTGTGTGTGTGTGTGTGTGTGTGTTTGTGTGTGTGTGTGTGTGTGTGTGTGTGTGTGTGTGTGTGTACATGCATTTATGTTTGTGTGCCCAGAAATAATCTTCCTCACCTAACTGCACCTTACCCTTCTATGTATCAATAATACTAAGTCTACTCAGTGTGTGTGTGTACTCACCTAGTTGTGGTTGCAGGCGTCGAGTCACAACTCCTGGCCCCGCCTCTTCACTGGTCGCTACTGGGTCACTCTTCCTGCTCCATGAGCTTTATCATACCTCTTCTTAAAGCTATGTATGGATCCTGCCTCCACTACATCACTTCCCAGCCTATTCTATTTCCTGACAACTCTGTGACTGAAGAAATACTTCCTAACATCCCTGTGATTCATCTGAGTCTTCAAATTCCAACTCTGACCCTTTGTTGCTCTGTCCCATCTCTAGAACATCTTGTCTCTGTCCAACTTGTCGATTCCTCTCAGTATTTTATATGTCGTTATCATATCTTCCCTATTTCTCCTGTCATCCAGCGTCGTCAGGTCAAATTCCCCTAACCTCTCCTCGTAGGACATGCCTCTTAGCTCCAGGACTAATCTCGTTGCAACCCTTTGGCCTTTCTCAAGTTTCTGACGTGCCTGGCCAGGTGTGGGTTCCAGACTGGAGCTGCATACTCCAATATGGGCCTCACGTACACGGTGTACAGGGTCCGGAACGACTCCTTACTGAGCTGTCGGAATGCTGTTCTTAGGTTTGCTAGTCGCCTATATGCTGCAGCAGTTATTTGGTTGATGCGCGCCTCACCAGATTAGCTCGGTATTATACACACTCCAAGATCCTTTTTCTTGAGCGTGATTAGTAGTCTTTTGCCCCCTAGACTTTACCCTGTCTACGGTCTTCTTTGCTGGACCAGGCCTCCTTTCTGTAGTCTTACCTTATCTTCCACCGACTGAATTCAGGGATAGTTATGAGTCTATTCCTTCTATTCCAGAAACAGCACCGGTCCTAAGACTGATCCCTGTGGAACCCCGCTTGTCAAGGGCACCCACTCTGACATCTCTTCACGAACCATGACTCGCTGATGCTTTCTCGTCAGGTATTTCCTGATACATTGCAGAACCTTCCCTGTTATACCTGCCTGGTCCTCCAGCTTCTTCACTAATCTCTTGTGTGGAACTGTGTCAAAAGCCTCCTTACTGTCCAAGAAAACGCAGTCTACCCCCTCCCCTTCTCTCTCTTGTCTTACTGTCGTCACCTTGTCATAGATCTCTAGTAGGTTTGTTACACAGGATTTCCCGTTTCTGAATCTGTGCTGGGTGTCGTTTATAAGCTCATTTCTCTCTAGGAAGTCCACCACTCTTCTGATAATCTTCTCCATGACTTTGCATACATTACATGTCAGTGACACTGGCCTGTAGTTTAATGCTTCGTGTCTGTCTCCTTTTTTAAAAATTGGGACTACATTTGCTGTTTTCCATACCTCAGGTTGAAGGGACACAGAATGCCTCTGCTCCCTCTCTCAGGACCCACGGAGAGATGTTATCCGACCCCATCGCCTTGTAGGTATCTATTTCGCATAGCCTCTTCACCTCATCCACGGTTGTATGTATCATTCCTTTCTGTCTCCACTATGAATACTTTTTTGAATCTCATGTTGAGCTTCTCACATACTTCAAGGTCGTTTCTTGTAAACTGATTACCTGGTCTTTGACTGTTGTTTCTTCCTAATGTGACTGTACAAGAGCTTCGGGTCAGACTTGGCTTTCGCTGCTATGTCATTTTTCGTATTGTCGTTGGGCCTCCCTTCTTACCTGTGCATATTCAATTCTTATTTTTCGACTACTTTCCTTATTCTCCAGGGCCCTTTGCGTTCTATATTTGTGTGTGTGTGTATATGTGTATATATGTGTGTGTGTGTGTGTTTGTCTTTTTTGGGTTTCCTATGCCCTTTGCCTCAATCCTCGAGGAAAAACGAACTGGCCACAGGAAAATTGAAAAGATAAAAAGCAATTTACTCTTATCCTCTTAAGTGAAAGTTGTTTTTGCTATCATTTATAAATGTGAAAAGTGACGAGGGCGCTGTTGTAAAACGCTTTTTATGTAATATACAGAACACCCATCTTTTCAGGGGTTTATACTCTATCTCTTTCATGATTTTTTTTTTCAATTTGTGTCAGTCATATTATGATTGGTAATTTTTTTTTATGTATCTCGGAGAATTTGTATCTTCTCATTTCCTTCGTTGTGATAAATTGAGAAAGATTCTACGGGTTAGTTAACACTTTCTCACACACACAGACAGACGCACGCACACACACACACACACACACACACAGACGCACACAGACGCGCGCGCGCGCGCACACACACACACACACACACACACACATACACACACACATATATGTATGTGTGTGTGTGTATTTAATAAAAGCATCATGTGCGCTTAAATCAGGGTCTTCAAGGTGGAAACCCGAGAAAAGTAAACAGTGTGTCGATCCATACGATTGTGTCTGGGTTTACAGCATTGGTTAGGTGTTACGTAGTGTATTTATCACGCAGTGTATTTGTGAATAATATATAAAAAACGCTCCATATATAATGTCAGTTTCTAGGATTTATTCTGAAATCAGACGCCTCTTATTCCTGGTCAGTCAGAGTGGCCAGGAGAGGAGAGTGAGGTGTGTATTAGTTAGTACAGAAGAGCGGCGGCGGAGAGAGAAGTCATGGTTAGGCGTTGGTGTAAGTAGGTGGGGGGTGATTTTTTTTTTGGTAAGTTTATACCATAGGTTATGTTATTGTTTTAAGCGCTCTCGTGTTTACCTGTAAGGCCCTAGTGTGCAGAGGCCTGTTTAAGTTTTGGGAGAGTACTAGTATGGTGTTTTGTCTGCTGGTAGACAGTCCGGTAGAAGGATGGGGGTGTCATGGAGCCTCCCTGTTTAGAAATGTTCATATATTTTGTTTTACTCACTAGTAGCAGTGTGCTACTGAGCTAATGTGAGTGTCCTTATAATAAATTTAATATTGACTAATTAGCGTTATACATTTAATGTGAAGGTACCAAGTTGCTTACCCCCTAGGAGCCAGGGCTTTTATTTAAGGTACGCAGTCAAAAGCGTAACATTAGGTTAAGCTGTGTTTGATTTGGTTAGGTAGAGTTTTGCTTGCTTTAGTTATAGGAGGTTAGGTTATGTTAGATTATATTAGGTTAGATTAGTTCTTTAAACAAAATATAGTTTCTTTAGGTTAGGTTATGTTGGGATGCGTAAAGTTTAGTTAGGTTTGGTTTAGCTGAGTATAATAAATCAGAGACTGATGGAAAAGCGTTTTGAAGATTTTCATTTTGTTGACGTCGAAACCGTAAAGAATATAATACCCATATTTAAACTGGACAGAAATAATTAAATAAGATATCATTTCATTAACGCGGCTCTGATACGAGCTACAAATAATGTGGAGGCATAATAGTAACATATTCAAACCTGTAATTGCTGTCGTAAACATCCTTCAAGAGCAAATTGGAAAATGTTAATTAACATAAATAAGAGAGACTCATAATGGAAAATATAATAAAACAAGAATATAATTATTACTAACGTTAATGAAATAAAAAAAAATACAGCAGAATTGTAAAATAAATTTACTATGATAAATATCCAGTCTGTGTTTAGTGTGTATGAGCAGATGGGACACCAAGATCTTAGTCAGAAAAGACTGAAGTGACCTTCGAATTACTCAGATACACGATCTTTGTCATGCAGCGCAACTCCGACACCTCTCTGCCCTATGTATTAAAAGCTGACTTTTCTTTTCCCTAAAGAACCAAATTACATCTCAGTCAAAACTTCGTCATGAAGTCAAGTATTTTAAAAGTTGTACTGATGGCTTAGACGCCGCGTTCTCATCCACCAAGTGTGTATGTTGATGACTGTGTTACCAACCCTCTGGTGCAGCCAGTACTGAAGCTGTCATATAGAGTGATGACTTCTGTACAGAAATTAGAGAGTACATCAACAACTGGGCTTCCACTCTTCGAACAAAACTGTAAGTTATTCCCTATACGTAAGACATATATTCAGTAATTAGGCCATTTATTAAGGAGAGAGACTATCCAGTAATGAGAATAGAAAGGACAGGTTCTATATAGTGTACAGCACGGGCTGGAAGGCAGAACTATGTGATGGCTATGTTCTGCTTAGACAGGATGATTTGGGAATGTATTTTGGAGATCATAAAACTGTTAAGGTTTTTAGCAATGGTTGCAGCGAAGAAAACTGATGCGAGAAAATTAAAAAACTTGCGATAACGATGTAAGAAAATTTAAGCATCGTGTACCGTTAAAAACAGCTTTTAACATTTTTAAAGAAGTAAAACGAATTTTTTACGTTTTGCTACAAATACTAAATGTATTCGTGGTCTCATCTCAGATGGAGTTGAACCCAAGCAGAGCGCAGAGGAGAGTAGTGTCAGAAAGGGGTAATAATTTGCACTTCTTTGCAAGTAACAGCCGTCTTTGCAAGATAGCTGTTACTTTTTCTGTATGTTTACCAGAGGACACCGGTTCGCATTTAATGAGGTTTAGGTTTAAAAAAATTTCTGCTTCGTCATTGTTCTTATTTCTTTTAGCACTGAAGGAGTCTGAGACACCGCAATGTTTATGTAATAAATGAAGAAGATTGGATAAAAATGATAATTGTTTTCGCACTGATGTTTTTGATCCACAGTGTTGACAGTACCTTCCAATATACCACAACAAACAGTTGGGACATTTATGACTATATACAATATTGGAGCAAAGAGTCATATGGTTTCCGTCTTTACGAAAATTCTAAATAAGAATTCTTGAGCATAAAGGTGTTTCCTCATGACTGGTCCTCATGACTGGTCCTCCTCTGACTCACACTACTCACTGTGAAAATTGAGAGGAATTCAGATAAATATGACCATTCAGTAAATTCCTGTGAATTTATACTGAACAAATGATTTATATCTCTCTTTACACACAGGATCTGAAGCCAGATACTAATGAAAGTCACTTACACTTTTTTGTTCTGTATAAACGAAATTTAATTTCCACATTAACTTCTAGAGCTATTCATATATGATTACAGTATTATTCTTCATTCTGAATTATATTTATGCGACAAAACTTTTATGAATGGCATCACCCAGAACCAAAAATTACTGTTAACAAAGCAGTTCTTTATTTTCCAATGACTTTCATAAACAAATGCAGCTCATCTTTAAAAAAAGCTAACAAAGCTGTGAGATTTAGTTACACTTAAAGCTAAATGAACTATACAATGTCTCTTTTAATACAAAGATGTTATACCTGTTGAATTACAGCTCTCTGAAGATTACAAATATTGTCATAACTGTAATGCTGTGTGTATTGGTAAAACTAAAAGTCAGTTGAACACCTAGGCTTTTAAGTCCACCACTATTTAGTGCCATACGCCGATATTGTGAAGCCACACTATAGACAAGACATAATGCACTGTGTTGTCCAGTCGATGCATTACCATTCAGCTGGCACCATCTGTGTACCATCAGAAACAAATCTTCCCAGTGTAACAGTGAACGATAAGTCATGTTTGTTTCTAATTTCAAAATATATGTTTTTTCTCTTTTCTTATACTTATATTAATTTGATCACCATTATGTCTACATCTGGTATTTATAGTTGATTTTCTTTCTGATTTTGCACAGTGCCTTGTGATGGAGTGAGTTAACTCCGAAACTAGTCGTGAATTAATGATGTTTTGAGTAGTACTGCTGGTTTACATCTTATCAGATTATTTCCCAAGAAACACTCATACATATTTAAATCTTATTATAAAAGACAGTAAAATTAGTGGCTCAACCTTAATCCATTTGTACTTAAGGTTTAGTGTACCACTTCAGTAAAGTGTACCTCCAAAGGTATATTCAATGTACACATAATCACATAGTGGTGTTATGTGGATATTAAGGTGCAGCATATTCAAACACAGGTAAACTTTATTGTGGTAATATACAAAGGTGAGCACATGAAGACATAGTAACCATACAATACATTCGTAAGTATTTATTGACCATTTCAAGAATACATTTTTTTACATGAATATTAATGAATATAATGGTGACATTATATACATGTTAAAACATTCAAAAGCTGACATTTCAAGAAGACATGTTAAAACATTTTCGACATCCTAATTCAATATTTTTTCCTTCTCTATTAACACTCGTCACACACAGTTTTTCCTGAATCGACAAAAGTCACACAACCCAAAAATTACAAACTGCACACACTCGATATAAAAATTTACTTACTCAAACTCTAATCTGTACACATTTTCACTAACAACCACCTAAATTACAACACGAACGCCAAATGATACACAGTTTTCACTTACAAATCACACTTACACCAAATTTACATTCCCAATCACCATTCTCAACCACCAAATTTACATACTCAATCACCAATCTTTACACATTTTTAATAAGAAATCGCACTTACACCCAAAATTTCAACACGAGTTTTCAACAAAACCACACACACACACACACACACACACACTTACACACACACACACACACTTACACACACACACACACTTACACACACACACACACTTACACACACACACACACTTACACACACACACACACACACACACACTTACACACACACACACTTACACACACACACACACACACACACACACACACACACACACACACACACACACACACACACACACACCTCACGCACCATAACTCAACATTAACACACGCTCACCAATACCCCAACATGACTCGACAACCCAAGTCTCTCTCCCACACCAAAAAACTGGAATATAATCATCACACAAAGTTTCATTTATATTTTAAGCCACACTGCCTTGGCCACTCAACAATTACCCTTCAGGGCATTTTGACGACGCCTACCTGGAATTGATTAATCATCTCATACCTTAGTGATCAAAGAATTGCCGACTCATTACACACACTGTTGTGAGCTCACTTCGTGAAGTATATCTTCAGTAACATTTACCGTGACTGAGATTCTCATGCCAGTCTCGAGTTGAATCATCTCGCACCTTTGTGATCAAAGATTCGCCGACTCATTACATAAACCGTTAATACACACCGCAGGTAGGCTCTTGTTTTATGACCTCTCTCACCCTGCGAAATTACACCCCTAGAGAACAATTATTCTTACCTGCCAGTAAACCACAGTTGACTCCCCCCTCCCCACAAAAAAAACCGAGTTTGGCATATTTGGCAAGGATGAACCTTGCCGAGTTAGCAGAATAAAAATTTATTTTTGCCATAAATCAGCGGAAACTGATCTGAGCATAAGGAAAAAAAATACGGGGTGTTTCAAAAAGATGGACCCAGTTTCAAAACACACTGCTTTGAGATTGGGTCCATTGTTTGAAACTCCCTGTACATCACCAGAGAAGCCGGAGCTGGTGTCACCCCACGCTGCACTACTCTGAGAAAACTTCTCCCCTATCTCTTCACTTGCTGCAATTGCAGCTTTGAATAGCACCTGATGACGCACCGAGAAGTATGAAACTAAAGATTTCCACCCCCGGTGGCTTGTCTTGCATTGTTAAGATTGCCTGTCTAAGATTATTTGCATATATATATATATATATATATATAATTTTCAACAAGTCGGCCGTCTCCCACCGAGGCAGGGTGACCCAAAAAGAAAGAAAATCCCCAAAAAAGAAAATACTTTCATCATCATTCAACACTTTCACCTCACTCATACATAATCACTGTCTTTGCAGAGGCGCTCAGATACGACAGCTGAGAATAGTCCCTCCCAACTGTCACTATCCCAGACCCCTCCTTTAAAGTGCAGGCATTGTACTTCCCATTTCCAGGACTCAAGTCCAACTAAATCAATTAACTGGTTTCCCTGAATCCCTTCACAAAATGTTACCCTGCTCACACTCCAACAGATCGTCAGGTCCCAAAAACCAATCGTCTTCATTCCCTCCTATCTAACACGCTCACACATGCTTGCTGGAAGTCCAAGCCCATCGCCCACACATGCTTGCTGGAAGTCCAAGCCCCTCGCCCACTAAACCTCCTTTACCCCCTCCCTCCAACCTTTTCTAGGACGACCCCTACCTCCCTGGAGTGATATCCAATTTTTCTTTATTTAAATCGTTTGATACCCCATCACCTTATTCTTATCTATGTTCATTTTTAACTTTCTACCTTTACACACTCATATATATATATATATATATATATATATATATATATATATATATATATATATATATACATGCAATGAAATCACAGTAAAAAGGTGATATCGCAATATGTAGAACAACCCCTATGAAAAAAATAATGAAATTCCAAGCGCTTTCGTGATTTCTCACATTATCAAGGAACTATAAAAAAACATTAACAGGAAGGCATATAAGGGAAAGACTACACGTCACAACAACAAGACTACACCTCACAGTCACGTGACAACACCCGATTTTGTGAAACACACCTGATACTCTACCCAAGTATTAAGAACTTTTAATTGTCTAATGTATCATGAAATTCTTCCCAATTTTTTTTAATTATTAATGAATCCAATGTATATCAACCAAAAGATATATTCTTTTTTTTTTTTTTAAACTGCATTTTATGAAATGATTCTATTACATTCCTGTCAACCATGGACTTGCTTGATACAACTTTCTCAGCCTTTTGAAAATCAATTGGATGGTTAAAATCTCTCGCATGAATAAACAGAGCATTAGAATCTTGTCCAGTTCTAATGCCATATTTATGTTTTAATCTTAGTTCAAGACTTTTACCAGTTTGACCGTAATAAACTATATCGCATATTTTACAAGGAATCTTATAGACACACCCGTCAGCATTTTGGGGATAATTTTTTATCCAAGTTTTTTTTTACTGTATCAAGATTTTTAAATACAACTTTAATATTAAAAGTCTTAAGAAGAGAAGGTATATCAACCAAGTTTTCATAGTAAGGGAGAACCAACATATTTTTAGTTGAATAAGGTTGTTTGTCCCTTTTTGAATTGTAAAAAGTATTTCTGGCAATTTTAAAGGATTTAAGTATTAAGTTTCTTGGGTATTTTAGATCATTAGGTATTTCATAAATTTTGGAGATTTCTTCATCTATGAATTCTGAACTACAAATATATATATATATATATATATATATATATATATATATATATATATATATATATATATATATATTATATATTATACGAAAAGCGGTGCGTTCAACGTGGTATGGCCGTTGTAGGTTGGTAAACAGCAACCGCCCAGGGAGGTACTACCGTCCTGTCAAGTGAGTGTAAAACGAAAGCCTGTAATTGTTTTACATGATGGTATGATTGCTGGTGTCTTTTTTCTGTCTTATAAACATACAAGATTTCAGGTATATTTTGTTACTTCTACTTACACTTAGGTCACACTACACATTCATGTACAAGCATATATATACACACCCCTCTGGGTTTTCTTCTATTTTCTTACTAGTTCTTGTTTTTATTTACTCTTATCTCCATGGGGAAGTGGAACAGGATTCATCCTCCGTAAGCCATGCGTGTAGTAAGAGGCGACTAACATGCCGGGAGCAAGGGGCTAGTAACCCCTTCTCCTATATACATTACTAAAGTTAAAAAGAGAAACTTTTGTTTTTCTCTTTGAGCCACCCCGCCTTGGTGGGGAACGGCTGATTTGTTGAAAGAAAGATATATGTATACACACACTACGAAACGCAGTCCCACACCTCTAACTTCCACAGCAGGCGTCTACACCATGCCCTGTGGATTCTGTCCCAAGAAATATGTAGGTGAAACAGGCACAGATCTTGCGGTCCACCTGAACGAGCATTGAAGTGCCTGTAACAGAGACGATTTAAGGTACGCTTGTATCCTCCACAGACTGCACGGGGCATTTGATGAACTGGGATGAGACACAACTCGTTCTCACCGAACCAGACCTTTGACGCCGACGATGTCTAGAAGCCTCACTCATCACCGTCACCGACACAATAGAACGTTACACTGGAAACCACAAAATTTCTAAGCAGGCACAGCGCCACCAACCCAGCAACACAGGAGTCATATGATCTCATCGTCAACCCGTCATCATCCCAACATGTCATTCTTCAGGTCACCATGTGTCACCCACACCTCACTCTCCGCCTATATATGTCTTTCAACCTCTCTGTTAGAAGTGATCGAGGTCCCAGGACCGAAACGTTTTCTAATAAATGTGTCCTAGTGTTTACTTACGTTTTTTTCTAAACCATAAACACACATTACTTACATATTGCTTTTCAAAAAAACTTATTGACTTTAAGAATCATTTCCAAAATTAAAGTAATAATGAAATATTTTCTTGAAATTCCGGCTGACTTTTGCTGTTAACAACACCAGTTGACATTTTTACTTCGCGTCTGCGGGTTACACACGTGAAGCTTGACTTAAACTGTTCACGCATTGTGTATGCATCTGTTGTAACTATAATAACTTCAGTGGAATTATGTACTCATGCGAATTGCAAAAGGCATTAGGGCCATTTGCACAAGGAGTGATACTGGCTCAAACCTTTGTACGCTAATCGCCACACAGAAACTCGTATCTAGCAGTAAGAACATGGCAAGACTATGAACAACTTATCTCCTTAAGGAAGGACGCCGGTGAAGGAATCTTGACTCAAGAAACGGAACCTGACCTACCCTTAGATCGACCCCTGACTGGTGCTGTATGAACCCTTCAATAATTAAATATAAATAACGATAAAAGTAATGATATTACAAATAATAAGTATAATAAATATGCTACTTATGTTACTACTACTACCACTGCTTAGTATTCAGGAGAAAACTGGGGTATTGAGAGACTAGGGAACTGTATTGAACTGGGGAGAAAACTGTGTTTTTGTGGAGGAGTAAACTTTGTTGTTGTAGGAGGGTAAACTGGTTTTTTTACGGGTATAAAATTTTGTTGTGGGGAGTTGACTGGTGTTCTCGAGGAATAAACTGGTGTTGTGGGGGAGAGGGAAATAAACTGTCTTTTACTGAAGGTAAACTTTGTTGTGGGAGAAGTAAACTGTGTTGTTGTAAAAGCATTAGTGATAGGTCCAGTGGTGTTGCAGAAGAGAAGACTGGTGTAGGCACCACTGAGCTTACTGCTCTAGGTACCACTATACGAACCACTTTAGGTACCACTGCACGAATTATTCTACTTACCATTGTACGAACTACTTTAAACACCACTATAGGAGGATTACTTCACTGTCACGGTGTCATGACACTGTTTTGTAGCATTGTTCTGTTGCACTTCTGTGGAATTGTTCTGTGGGATTCGTTCATAACTTCGTTTCGTGGAATTTTTTGCAGGATTGCTCCTTGGCATCGTAGCATGATTAAAAGGGGTCGTCATTTGGCCTTGTTACGTGAGATTATTCAGTGGCATTGTTAGGTGGTATTGTTGTGTTGCAGCATTTACAGGAACTGTTACTTGGTAACGTTGTGTTACATCATTCACTGGGAGTGTTAGGTGGTATCGTTTGTTGCAGCATCCTCTGGGATTGTTACGTGGTGTTGTTGTCTTACAGCATTCTCTGGGATTGTTACGTGGTGTCGTTGTGGTACAGCATTCTCTGGGATTGTTACGTGGTGTTGTTGTGTTGCAGCATTCTCTAGAATTGTTACGTGGTATTTTTGTGTTGTAGCATTCTCTAGAATTGTTACGTGGTGTTGTTGTGTTGCAGCATTCTCTGGAATTGTTACTTGCGAACGTGGTATCCTGGGGATTGTTTTGTTGATAAGATTAGTGACATTTTTTTACAAAGATTCTGTCCAAGATCATTCATTGTACCTTCACTGCATGACGTGTAGGTTGATGTAGTGCAGGTTGAGAGAGAGAGAGACTGACAGACAGTCTTAATATAAGCAAGGGCGAGGAAGCAGCATGGCAGGCAGCAGAAGCGAGGAAGCAGCAGGTCAGGCAGCAGAAGCGAGGAAGCAGCAGGTCAGGCAGCAGAAGCGAGGAAGCAGCAGGTCAGGCAGCAGAAACAAGGAAGCAGCAGGTCAGGCAGCAGAAGCGAGGAAGCAGCAGGTCAAGCAACAAGTCAGACAGGTCAGGCAGCAGGTCAAGCAGCAGGGGCGAGGAGGCAGCAGGTCAGGCAGAAGGCCAGGCAGCAGATCAAGCAGCAGGTCAGGCAGCAGGGGGCGAGGCTTCAACTCTCGTAAAAGTAATTGCTCGAAGCAATCATTCAATTTTTTTCAAGGAACAATAGAAAATCACAAAATTGACAACCGAGGATAAAGAACTAGGAAAATACACTTCTTACAAACACCACAAGCAAGTGACAAAGAATGCAGGCTTCAGTAACACGGACATTTCTTGCAAGCACAACAACCTATGAACAAATGATGAAGGCTACAGGAAACACAAACACTTCTTGCAAGAACTACAGACCAGGTAAAAGGAATGCAGGAAAAACACACGCGTTCTAAAAGCACAACAAGCAGGGACGCAAAGGGAGCAAGCTGGAGGAAACACAAGCCCTTACAAACACTTCAAGCATTTTTCACAAGGACCACAAGCAGAGTGCAAAAATGCAGGCTGCAGGCAACACGAGCACTTCTTACATGGCGCACAAGGAGGGGGTAACGAATGCAGGCAACACAAGCACTCACAGACACCACGGACAGAGTGAGGCCAGTACGAGAAGAGTGAAAACACAATACAACTCTTACAATCGTGGAGGAGGAGGAGGAGAAAGAGGAGGAGGAGGAGAAAGAGGAGGAGGAGAAAGGAACAAGAGGAAAAGGAGGAGGAAGAGGAAAAGGAGGAGGAAGAGGAAAAGGAGGAGGAAGAGGAAAAGGAGGAGGAAGAGGAAAAGGAGGAGGAAGAGAAAAAGGAGGAGGAAGAGGAAAAGAAGGAGGAAGAGGAAAAGGAGGAAGAGGAAAAGGAGGAAGAGGAAAGGAGGAAAGGAGGAAGAGGAAAGGAGGAAGAGGAAAGGAGGAAGAGAAAAGGAGGAAGAGGAAAAGGAAGAGGAAGGGGAAAAGGAGGAGGAAGAGGAAATGGAAAAGGAAGGGGAAAAGGAGGAGGAAGAGGAAGAAGAAGAATATTAGGTGAGGAATGCAGCTACCAAGAAAGACGAGTTTCAAGAAAGAAAGAAAGGATAGTGAAATATGTACTTAACGGAGAAAGCAAGAAACAACACACACACACACACACACACACACACACACACACACACACACACACACACACACACACACACACACCAGAGATATTGGCATAAAAATTGCCTTATTCTGAAAGGTAAGGGAAAGAAATACAAGCAACAGAGGGAGGTTTGGAAGAAATTCAAACACCAATTGGAGGTGGGGAAGGAATACAAACACCAGGGGAATGTCGGGAAAAAACAAGCACAAGAGGGAGCTTGGAAAAATTACAAGCACCAGAGGGAGGTTGGAAAAAATTCATGCGCATGAGGGAATTTGTTGTTTTAGTAGTAGTAATTATTATTAGTAGTAGTAGTAGTAATTGTAGTAGTAGTTATAGTGGTAGCAATAGTGGTAGACTAGTAGTAGTAGTAGTTATTGTGGTAGACTAGTAATAGTAGCAGCAGAAACAAATGCCTTGGTCATACAGCAGTCTGGTGTTTAAGAACTTTGACAGCTTATATTACACAGCATGTTACCTGTAATGTGACATACAAATTATCCATCCTCACATGGTTTAGGTAAGTGAAACATGATGGATGTGTTAGGCTTCTGACTGACTGAAATGTGAAGCAAATTTAAATGGTCATTGTAATATGAGGAAGGACACAAAAACTCACCTATACAATATATATATATATATATATATATATATATATATATATATATATATATATATATATATATATATATATATAAAAGTTGTAGCTACAGTTAGAGCAAAAGGTAGATGGGACAAAAAGAAAATGGCAACAGCAAGTAAGAGAGAGGTAAAAGTGTATATACTAAGGGAGGAGGAAGTTAGGGTGAGATATAAGCAACTATTGGCAGAAAGGTGGGCTAGTGCAAGTAGGAGTAGTGGGGGTTGAAGAGAGTTGGGATAGTTTTAAAAATGCAGTATTAGAATGTGGGGCAGAAGTTTGTGGCTATAGGAGGGTGGGTGCAGGAGGAAAGAGGAGTGAGTGGTGGAATGAAGAAGTAAAGGGTGTGATAAAAGAGAAAAAGGTAGCTTATGAGAGGTTTTTACAAAACAGAAGTGTTAATAGAAGAGCAGAGTATATGGAGAGTAAAAGAAAGGTGAAGAGAGTGGTGAGAGAGTGCAAAAGAAGAGCAGATGAAAGAATGGGAGAGGCTCTGTCAAGAAATTTTGCTGAAAACAAGAAAAAATTTTGGAGTGAGATAAACAAGGTAAGAAAGCCTAGGGAACGAATGGATTTGTCAGTTAAAAACAGAGTAGGGGAGTTAGTAGATGGGGAGCTGGAGGTATTGGGTAGATGGCGGGAATATTTTGAGGAACTTTTAAATGTCGATGAAAAAAGGGAGGCGGAAATTTCATGCACTGGCCAGGGAGGTACAACATCGTTTAGGAGTGAAGAAGAGCAGGATGTGAGTGTGGGGAAGGTGCGTGAGGCATTACGTAGAATGAAAGGGGGTAAAGCAGCTGGAACTGACGGGATCATGACAGAAATGTTAAAAGCAGGGGGGGATATTGTCTTGGAGTGGTTTGTATTTTAGTTTAATAAATGTATGAAAGAGGGGAAGGTACCAAGGGATTGGCAGAGAGCATGTATAGTTCCTTTATATAGGAGAATAAGTTTACTGAGTATACCAGGTAAAGTGTATGGCAGGGTTATTATTGAAAGAATTAGAGGGAAGATGGAGAGTAGGACTGCAGATGAACAAGAAGGCTTTAGAGTGGGTAGGGGATTTGTAGATCAAGTGTTTACAGTGAAGCATATATGTGAACAGTATTTAGATAAAGGTAGGGAAGTTTTCATTGCATTTATGGATTTAGAAAAGGCATATGATAGTGGATAGGGGAGCAATGTGGCAAATGTTGCAAGTGTATGGAATAAGTAGTAAGTTACTGAAGGCTGTAAAGAGTTTTTATGAGGATAGTGAGGCTCAGGTTAGAGTGTGTAGGAGAGAGAGGGGGATTACTTCCCGGTAAAAGTAGGTCTTAGATAGGGATGTGTAATGTCACCATGGTTGTTTAATATATTTATAGATGGGGTTGTAAAAGAAGTAAATGCTAGGGTGTTGGGGAGAGGGGTGAGATTAAATTACGGGGAATTAAATGCAAAATGGGAGTTGACACAGTTACTTTTTGCTGATGATACTGTGCTTATGGGAGATTCTAAAGAAAAGTTGCAAAGGTTAGTGGACGAGTTTGGGAGGGTGTGTAAAGGAAGAAAGTTGAAAGTGAACATATATAAAAGTTGATGAAGGTATCAAACGATTTAAATAAAGAAAAATTGGATATCACATTATAGAGAGGGATTATGGAAGAAGTAAATGTTTTCAGATATTTGGGAGTTGACTTCTCAGCGGATGGGTATATGAAGGATGAGGTTAACCATAGAAATGATGAAGGAAAAAAGGTGAGTGGTGCGTTGAGGTATCTGTGGAGACAAAACACGTTATTCATAGAGGCAAAGAAGGGAATGTACGACAGTATAGTGGCACCAACACTCTTATATGGTTGCAAATGCTGCAGCGAGGAGGCGGCTGGAAGCAGAGGAGATGTCCTGTCTAAGGGCAATGTGTGGTGTAAATATTATGCAGAAAATTCGGAGTGTGGAAATTAGGAGGAGGTGTGGAGTTACTAAAAGTGTTTGTCAGAGGGCTGAAGAGGAGTTGTTTAGGTGGATTGATCATTTAGAGAGAATGGATCAAAGTAGAATGACTTGGAGAGCGTATAAATATGTAGGGGAAAGAAGGCTGGGTAGGGGTCGTCCTCTAAAAAGTTGGAGGGAGGGGGTAAATGAGGTTTTGTGGGCGAGGGGCTTGGAATTCCAGCAAGCATGTGTCAGCGTGTTAGATAGGAGTGAATGGAGACGAATGGTTTTTGGGACATAACGAGCTGTTGGAGTGTGAGCAGGGTAATATTTTGTGAAGGGATTCAGGAAAACCAATTAATTGATTTAGTTGGACTTGAGTCCTGGAAATGGGAAGTACAATGCTTGCACTTTAAAGGAGGGGTCTGGGATAGTGACAGTTGGAAGGGACTTATTCTCAGCTGTCGTATTATGTATGAGTGAGGTGAAAGTGTTGAATGATGATGAAAGTATTTTCTTTTTGGGGATTTTCTTTTTTTTTTAATCACCTTGCCTCGGTGGGAGACGGCCGACTTGTTGAGAAAAAAAAAAAAAAATATATATATATATATATATATATATATATATATATATATATATATATATATATATATATATATATATATATATATATATATATATATTCTTCTTCTTCTTTCAACACGTCGGCCGTTTCCCACCGAGGCAGGGTGGCCCAAAAGGAAAAACGAAAGTTTCTCCTTTTACATTTAGTAATATATACAGGAGAAGGGGTTACTAGCCCCTTGCTCCCGGCATTTTAGTCGCCTCTTACGACACGCATGGCTTACGGAGGAAGAATTCTGTTCCACTTCCCCATGGAGAATATATATATATATATACATATTATTAGTAAACTTACATATACAACCTACTCTACACACATTACTACACACGAGTACACATTTACCCAGAACTCATATTAGCTGACTAGCACACTGCTACTTGTAAATAAAACACTATCATTTATAAACAGGTCCATGACACCCCCTACCCTTTCTGCCTGCTACTCAACCTGCAGGCTGTACGAGTACTCTCAAAAACTTAAACCGGCCTCTGCACACTAGGACCTTATAGGTAAACATGAGAGCACCCAAACCAATAAAATAACTTATTGTGTAAACTTATTAAAAAAACGCCATCCCTACAAACACCAAACAGTGACGTGATCAGGAATAATACGCGTCCGGTTTCAGAACAAATCCCTGAAACTGACATATATGAAGCGTTTTTTTTATACAGTATTCTCTACAATACACTGCGTAATAGATGGATGAATTCATCTTTCCTATTTATCATCCAGGCAAAATGAGATGTGTGAGAACCTCCTCGAGTGTGTTGATTATTAGAGGGACTGAAAAGACGAGATCTAAGAAAATCCTGAACTAATTTCACAGTTTAGGTTCATAGTAATTGTGAAACCAAGTGAATGTGAGTCCAAGAGTAGAATAATTCCAATATACATAAGAGCAATCGTGTTTACTTTTAAGTCACTGGAGCTACCGAAGCGCTCCGCACATACAATAACAACTAATTTTAACTTTGCCACATTAAGCTTCTTTAGAGGTTCTCGGCATCAAATTATTAACTTGTAACTCTATAGATAGTATTTTCTTCGTTTTAGGATAACTTATGTAAACTTAGGTTTGGTTAGTTAAGATTACTTTATGTCAAGTTAGGTTAGTTGAGAAAGGTATGCCTCGTATCACATAACTGCCACATATACCCCAACCCATGCCAAAAACCTATTAACTGTACCTCAGCCCGTGTTACGGGCCTAATAACTGCGGCTGAACCCATGTCAAATGACTAATAGCTGTACCTCAGCCCATGTCAGGGGACTAATAGCTGTACCTCAGCCATGTTAGGGGACATATAGCTGTACCTCAACCCATGTCAGGAACCTAGCAGCTGTACCTCAACTCGTGTCAAGGGAATAATAGCCGTTCCTTAATACCCCTATAAAGCATAGGAGCTGCAGCACAACTCTCTTGTTTTATAAGGGACTTGTGCTATTATTGAACCCTCCCATGAAGTCTACCTGTAGGCGCCCAAGACGCGCAATTTTACCACAGAGGAAAACTAATGCAAATTGGTGAAAATTAATGCTATGTAATAGGGGTCTCCAAACTCTAGTTCATCGAGCTTTTCATGAAGTTTTAGAGTGTTTATCGTCCTCCAAACACTTATTATTGAAAATAATTTAATAAACAGTACTTAAGTTAACAGTATAACGAATAATGATAATAAAAATAATGGCTTCATTAAATATAGGTAATATTTAAATTTATGGCAAATATAAGATTTAAAATAACATTTTTTACTGATATTGATGATATTAATGGGAAGGATGCATGTGATAAGCGTCAACAAGGTCACTGATATATTGTTAGAGATGGTGAGCTTTAGTTTTAAGTCACCACGCTCTTCCAGGTTCAGTCTGTTCCTCTCCTTAGAATTGCATTTGCATGGCTAAAACCACCTTCAGTTATGTACGAACTTGGGAAAGAAAGTAAAAATGGCTCAACCACTGCAGAAAGCCGGAGGTATTTAGCAACAGTGTTTACTTTACTCCAATAGTCACAACGCATAATATACTCCCAGACATTTATTAAACCCATTTTTGACCCTCAGCCATTTATTAAACCCTTAGACAGTCCCATTGACCCATAGGGGTCAATATCGACCCATAGGGGTCAATATCGACCCTTAGGGGTCAATATCGACCATTAGGGGTCAGTATCGACCCTTAGGAGTCGATATTGGCCACTTTGGGGAACCCTGCAGTATATAAGAAAGGCAAATTTCCATTACTTATCGTTTGTATCCATTTTCGTTTCCTAACTCTCAACATTCCTGTAATAAAATCTTTAACATTTATCAATTTTAGAAAAAACTTCCCTTACCTCTTTACATCGACGAATTTTGGGTTGCAATGCCTGTAATTTTATCTGAACTTCCTTGCAAACAATAATAATTTTCTTAGTGTTACATGTAGGTAAAAGCAACCTATGAAGAACAGGTGCTTTCACGTCTGACCTTCTAAGCGACAGATACAGCACAGCAGCCTCGGGTAAAACATTCACATTCTGTGGCTCCGTTTATTAATGTTCCTGTTACTGTATTACGGAGCTATTAAAATTATATCACATCCCTAATCAATGATTCCAGTAAATATTAGCGTTAGCTTTATTGGACTGACAGTGATTTAAGTTACTTGAATTAAAATATAATGGAGCACATTGATGATACTAGGACATATGACCTTTTAAATAATATCTTGAATTTATATCATGACGAATAAGACAATTAACCGCACAATAATTATAATTTAAGTCAACAACACTTACTCTGGAGATGTTATGCTACGTCACGGCCAGGCTATCAAAGCCTGACCCCCCTAATCCCAGTTTGACGATAAGCTTATTACTTAACGTAAACTCCGCCGCCATTCATTGGAGCGTGAATGACTTAAGCGAGCAGAAGGGTGTGTAGTCAGCTGGGTTATCCTTATTCATGGTCACTCTATGAACATTTAAGAAATGTCACATTATTTTATGTTCCTGTGTGTTATTAGTAAGAAGCAAAAGTTCCCAATGGCGACTTTTCCCGCTATATTAATTGTTAAACATTACAAGTGACATCATTAAAACTTCATTTAATTAATTTAAATCCGACTGCCAGTGACTTGGCAGTCGGATTAAGACGCTTCTTAGTTTCGCTTTTTAGTTTCGCTTCTTAGTTTCGTGCATTTAATTATGTCTGAAAACTTAATGAAAATTAAGGAATCAATTTTGTAGATTGTAACGTCAGAGGCTTTTTTAATTGGCCCAGTATGTCGTCATGAATTTGTGGCCCGGTCACCTTTATTGTCATAAATAATTTAGATTTTATTAAGAGACAAAGGAATTTTTGAGGCAGTGTGTGTGGTGGAACAATAAGCAAATGATGAATGACGAAAGCAATGGAACTACTTTATCCAGCGCTCTCTAAATTGACATTAAATGATAAAAAATGGCTCTGCGTTATCCCCAGCCAAAACGAACATTAATAAATAAGAGAGAGATGGGAAAACCGACATTTTCCAAAACCACGAAAGAATTAAAAGGCTCTAGAATAAGGATAATGTTATGTTTAACTTTCTGAAACTGGATTAAAAAAAAAAAAACTCCATAGCACTCCAGGAGGGTAAACATGAAAATTAAAAAAAAAAAAATCAGGAATTTGCTGATTCAGTCCAATAATATGAAACATATTAAATAGTGAAAGTTTGAAGCTAATACAAAAAGGCCTTCTTGTATAATCTTATGAATACAATTATCACAATATATTCAATGCAATTAGTAAACTAGATAGTATACAGACCAAAGACATGCCAAGTCTTTTGCTAAATACGGTACACCAGTGGGAGGAGTACGAAGCCGATCAGTAGAATCAATATCCAGTTATTGCACAGAAACGAACGGTTCCAGTTTTAATTTTTTTTATAAGAAGTTTAAATTTGCACCTACAGAAGCCAACACCATGAATCTTCCCCTCAGAAGCAGCATTCTTGTAAGTTTGACGGTGTTCTGAAAACTCGCTCTCAAGTTAGTGGATAATTTTAGTCATAGTTAACAAAATGGCACCATTCAAAAATATTTCGAACCGTTTTCTAGGTAGGAACCTTTGAAATAGTGAAGGCGATCAGAATAAGCACTCTCAAGTTATCACAAGGAAACCAATATCGCATTTTGTCCATGGAATTGACAAAGTGACACAAGCATAAATCAATAACATTTGAAACATTTCTCCAGGTATGGTACATGAACACTGAAAGTTTGATGCTGATGAGAAGGCCAGTTCTCAAATTTATTTCACCCAGGAAAATATACAAAGAAAATAGGAAATCCGTCAACCACTGTAGCAAATATTTTTCTGGATGGGGGGATATAATGAATACATTTAATATTGTTTTAAATGATTGATTATCGCACATTATGGCGAAGCGCTGAACCCACATGGGTTATACATAGCTTGAGAAATGGGAGGTGCTCAGGACTGATTCAAGGATGTGGAAGGTAGATCCATTTTCCTCCAAGAAAAAAATCTTCACCGCCATGTAGGTATTACTCTTAGTGAACATATCTTACAAATAAACTGATAAAATCTCAAATCATTTTACAAACTTTCTTAATGTGGAAAACATATAATCATGGTAAATATTTTCAATAAAATTATTTTCATACGGAAAGCAGAAATGTGAAAAATTACCGGGTTTCAGAAATGTTTTTACTTTATATTAAGTTTTAAGTCTCATGCTATCGGCTATATAAATTCCCATTCATTCCTTTCAAAGTAAACTAATACACTGATCTGCAGCTGGATTAGTTATTCTCTCCCATCATATCTTCTGATTAATCTTTCCACTTCCAGTTTTGATTTCCTTTTTTTTCACTTCGGAAGGCACCTTCTACATGTGGTGTTCACTCCATGTCTGTGTGTCGCACGTCTAGGTGGTGTTCACTCCTTGTCTGAGTGTCGCACGTCTAGGTGGTGTTCACTCCTTGTCTGAGTGTCGCACGTCTAGGTGGTGTTCACTCCTTGTCTGAGTGTCGCACGTCTAGGTGGTGTTCACTCCTTGTCTGAGTGTCGCACGTCTAGGTGGTGTTCACTCCTTGTCTGAGTGTCGCACGTCTAGGTGGTGTTCACTCCTTGTCTGAGTGTCGCACGTCTAGGTGGTGTTCACTCCTTGTCTGAGTGTCGCACGTCTAGGTGGTGTTCACTCCTTGTCTGAGTGTCGCACGTCTAGGTGGTGTTCACTCCTTGTCTGAGTGTTGCACGTCTAGGTGGTGTTCACTCCTTGTCTGAGTTTCGCACGTCTAGGTGGTGTTCACTCTTGGCTGAGTGTCGCACGTCTAGGTGGTGTTCACTCCTTGTCTGAGTGTCGCACGTCTAGGTGGTGTTCACTCCTTGTCTGTGTGTCGCACGTCTAGGTGGTGTTCACTCCTTGTCTGAGTGTCGCACGTCTAGGTTGTGTTCACTCCTTGTCTGAGTGTCGCACGTCTAGGTTGTGTTCACTCCTTGTCTGAGTGTCGCACGTCTAGGTTGTGTTCACTCCTTGTCTGAGTGTCGCACGTCTAGGTTGTGTTCACTCCTTGTCTGAGTGTCGCACGTCTAGGTTGTGTTCACTCCTTGTCTGAGTGTCGCACGTCTAGGTGGTGTTCAATCCTTGTCTGTGTGTCGCACGTCTAGGTTGTGTTCACTCCTTGTCTGTGTGTCGCACGTCTAGGTTGTGTTCACTCCTTGTCAGTGTGTCGCACGTCTAGGTTGTGTTCACTCCTTGTCTGAGTGTCGCACGTCTAGGTGGTGTTCACTCCTTGTCTGAGTGTCGCACGTCTAGGTGGTGTTCACTCCATGTCTGAGTGTCGCACGTCTAGGTGGTGTTCACTCCATGTCTGAGTGTCGCACGTCTAGGTGGTGTTCACTCCTTGTCTGAGTGTCGCACGTCTAGGTGGTGTTCACTCCTTGTCTGAGTGTCGCACGTCTAGGTGGTGTTCACTCCTTGTCTGAGTGTCGCACGTCTAGGTGGTGTTCACTCCTTGTCTGTGTGTCGCACGTCTAGGTGGTGTTCACTCCATGTCTGTGTGTCGCACGTCTAGGTGGTGTTCACTCCTTTTCTGAGTGTCGCACATCTAGGTGGTGTTCACTCCATGTCTGTGTGTCGCACTTCTTGGTGGTGTTCACTCCTTGTCAGTGTGTCGCACCTTAAGGTGGTGTTCACTCCTTGTCTGAGTGTCGCACGTCTAGGTTGTGTTCACTCCTTGTCTGAGTGTCGCACGTCTAGGTTGTGTTCACTCCTTGTCTGAGTGTCGCACGTCTAGGTGGTGTTCAATCCTTGTCTGTGTGTCGCACGTCTAGGTTGTGGTCACTCCTTGTCTGTGTGTCGCACGTCTAGGTTGTGTTCACTCCTTGTCAGTGTGTCGCACGTCTAGGTGGTGTTCACTCCTTGTCTGAGTGTCGCACGTCTAGGTGGTGTTCACTCCTTGTCTGAGTGTCGCACGTCTAGGTGGTGTTCACTCCATGTCTGAGTGTCGCACGTCTAGGTGGTGTTCACTCCATGTCTGAGTGTCGCACGTCTAGGTGGTGTTCACTCCTTGTCTGAGTGTCGCACGTCTAGGTGGTGTTCACTCCTTGTATGAGTGTCGCACGTCTAGGTGGTGTTCACTCATTGTCTGTGTGTCGCACGTCTAGGTGGTGTTCACTCCTTGTCTGTGTGTCGCACGTCTAGGTGGTGTTCACTCCTTGTCTGTGTGTCGCACGTCTAGGTGGTGTTCACTCCTTGTCTGTGTGTCGCACGTCTAGGTGGTGTTCACTCCATGTCTGTGTGTCGCACGTCTAGGTGGTGTTCACTCCTTGTCTGAGTGTCGCACGTCTAGGTGGTGTTCACTCCTTGTCTGTGTGTCGCACGTCTAGGTGGTGTTCACTCCTTGTCTGTGTGTCGCACGTCTAGGTGGTGTTCACTCTTTGTCTGTGTGTCGCACGTCTAGGTGGTGTTCACTCCATGTCTGTGTGTCGCACGTCTAGGTGGTGTTCACTCCTTTTCTGAGTGTCGCACATCTAGGTGGTGTTCACTCCATGTCTGTGTGTCGCACTTCTAGGTGGTGTTCACTCCTTGTCAGTGTGTCGCACCTTAAGGTGGTGTTCACTCCTTGTCTGAGTGTCGCACGTCTAGGTGGTGTTCACTCCATGTCTGAGTGTCGCACGTCTAGGTGGTGTTCACTCCATGTCTGAGTGTCGCACGTCTAGGTGGTGTTCACTCCTTGTCTGTGTGTCGCACGTCTAGGTGGTGTTCACTCCATGTCTGAGTGTCGCACGTCTAGGTGGTGTTCACTCCATGTCTGAGTGTCGCACGTCTAGGTGGTGTTCACTCCATGTCTGAGTGTCGCACGTCTAGGTGGTGTTCACTCCTTGTCTGAGTGTCGCACGTCTAGGTGGTGTTCACTCCATGTCTGAGTGTCGCACGTCTAGGTGGTGTTCACTCCATGTCTGAGTGTCGCACGTCTAGGTGGTGTTCACTCCTTGTCTGTGTGTCGCACGTCTAGGTGGTGTTCACTCCATGTCTGAGTGTCGCACGTCTAGGTGGTGTTCACTCCTTGTCTGAGTGTCGCACGTCTAGGTGGTGTTCACTCCATGTCTGAGTGTCGCACGTCTAGGTGGTGTTCACTCCTTGTCTGAGTGTCGCACGTCTAGGTGGTGTTCACTCCATGTCTGAGTGTCGCACGTCTAGGTGGTGTTCACTCCATGTCTGAGTGTCGCACGTCTAGGTGGTGTTCACTCCTTGTCTGTGTGTCGCACGTCTAGGTGGTGTTCACTCCTTGTCTGAGTGTCGCACGTCTAGGTGGTGTTCACTCCATGTCTGAGTGTCGCACGTCTAGGTGGTGTTCACTCCTTGTCTGTGTGTCGCACGTCTAGGTGGTGTTCACTCCATGTCTGAGTGTCGCACGTCTAGGTGGTGTTCACTCCTTGTCTGAGTGTCGCACGTCTAGGTGGTGTTCACTCCATGTCTGAGTGTCGCACGTCTAGGTGGTGTTCACTCCTTGTCTGAGTGTCGCACGTCTAGGTGGTGTTCACTCCTTGTCTGAGTGTCGCACGTCTAGGTGGTGTTCACTCCTTGTCTGTGTGTCGCACGTTAAGGTGGTGATGTCTCTCACTCGGCAACAAACTTACAGCATCCAATTAAAACATTAAAGCTGAAGATGCGACAAACGTAATGTCCACCAATTATCACTTTGATGCTTGATACTTAAATATGCAAAGATGTGATTAGAGAGGTGGTGCCTCTGCTTAAGAGCAAAATCTTTCTGTGACACCCTCTAATGTACTCTTCATAAGATCTAATAACTACGATAAATGTCGAAAAAAAATCTCAAGAATTATACATTATATTATTTCATGTTATTAAAAGTTTATAACGATTGAAGGAAAATTACTAAAATAATTATTCTTTAAGTAAACTTCCACTTATTATTCAGGAGAAAATATATGGACAAGGAAAGATTTTGATATTTTTCACAGGCTTTCACCAAAGAAGGTGTAACACGTACGAGAATCTTAGTTCACATCATGACATACTAAATTATTTTTGTTATAAAATATTAAAGTAGATTGGATCTATATATAAATTATAATAACCTTTATTTCCTTATAAAATAAAGAGTGATTATGTTACAAAATATAGACTCATCTCCTTATTTATATATAATTCTAAACAAAGGTGACTAACAAAACATTAATTAATTCAGCTTTACATGTGACTTACAAAATTGCACAGGCGATGTACACCCTGGAAAGTATATTTGCACAGGCGATGTACACCCTGGGAAGTATATTTCTCTCAGCGTATATATGCTAAGGGGTTAATTAATTCATAGATTGTGGGACTAAAGTATTCTTGTCTGATGGTGAAAAGGTTACCATGCAGCCTTATGACTCTTAAGTAGTCCATAGGCTTTAATCCCAATTAAAAAATAAAAATAGCTATGAATTTTTTTACTCCAGAATGTCTCTGCTCGCATTATCAAAGGTAAGCATCAATCTGTATTTGATAGAAGATTCATCTAGATGAATTAATTAAAAAACATATAACCACCAATCCATCTTTACAGTATAAGTATGTATTAATAAAAACAAACCAGGTAATCCAGCCAGACTTATTATTAGCTCCATAGGTTCAGTTTCCTATAAATTATCTAGATGGCTACTAGATATGTTGAGCCCAATTGTAGGAAAAAAATTCTAACTTGAATGTTCAAAACAATATGAATGTAGTGGATAAATTAATCACCATGACTGATTTGCATGATTACAGTATGGTTAGGTTTGATGTTACTTCTTTCTTTACAAAAGTTCCAAGAGATGTTTCATTAAGTTTCCTATCTGAAGGACTACGATTTACCAGTGTCAGAACCTACTATCATTTAGCTTATTAACCTTTGTGTTCTTGATGCAACGTTTGTGTTTAATGACGAATTTTACACTCAGTGGTTTGGTATGGCAATGGGAAATTCTCTCTCACCTGTCCTTGGAATATTTTGAAACAAGATTTGTTAAAATCCTTCCTAATAGAGCTAAGTGGTACAGATATGTTGATGTTTTACGTCTTTTTTTTTTTTTTTTTTCAACAAGTCGGCCGTCTCCCACCGAGGCAGGGTGACCCAAAAAGAAAGAAAATCCCCAAAAAGAAAAAACTTTCATCATCATTCAACACTTTCACCACACTCATACATAATCACTGTCTTTGCAGAGGAGCTCAGATACTACAGCTGAGAAAAGTCCCTCCCAGCTGTCACTATCTCAGACCCCTCCTTTAAAGTGCAGGCATTGTACTTCCCATTTCCAGGACTCAAGTCCAACTAAATCAATTAACTGGTTTCCCTGAATCCCTTCACACAATGTTACCCTGCTCACACTCCAACAGATCGTCATGTCCCAAAACCATTCGTCTCCATTCACTCCTATCTAACACGCTCACACATGCTTGCTGGAAGTCCAAGCCCCTCGCCCACAAAACCTCCTTTACCCCTTCCCTCCAACCTTTTCTAGGACGACCCCTACCCCGCCTTCCTTCCCCTACAGATTTATACGCTCTCCAAGTCATTCTACTTTGATCCATTCTCTCTAAATGACCAAACCACCTCAACAACCCTCTTCAGCCCTCTGACAAATACTTTTAGTAACTCCACACCTTCTCCTAATTTCCACATTCCGAATTTTCTGCATAATATTTACACCACACATTGCCCTTAGACAGGACATCTCCACTGCCTCCAGCCTCCTCCTCGCTGCAGCATTTGCAACCCATGCTTCACACCCATATAAGAGTGTTGGTACCACTATACTTTCGTACATTCCCTTCTTTGCCTCCATGGATAACGTTTTTTGTCTCCACAGATACCTCAATGCACCACTCACCTTTTTTCCTTCATCAATTCTATGGTTAACCTCATCCTTCATAAACCCATCTGCTGACACATCAACTCCCAAATATCTGAAAACATTTACTTCTTCCATAATCCCTCTCTCCAATGTGATATCCAATTTTTCTTTATTTAAATCATTTGATACCCTCATCACCTTACTCTTATCTATGTTCACTTTTAACTTTCTACCTTTACACACTCTCCCAAACTCGTCCACTAACCTTTGCAACTTTTCTTTAGAATCTCCCATAAGCACAGTATCATCAGCAAAAAGTAACTGTGTCAACTCCCATTTTGCATTTAATTCTCCATAATTTAATCCCACCCCTCTCCCCAACACCCTAGCATTTACTTCTTTTACAACCCCATCTATAAATATATTAAACAACCATGGTGACATTACACAACCCTGTCTAAGACCTACTTTTACCGTATAAGAATATAGATATAAACCATTTCCTTGTTAAACTGAATGGTCTAGCTCATTCCATAAATTTTGCTATTGAGTTTGAACAAAATAACTCGTTGCCTTTTATAGATGCTTTAATTATTAAGGGAAACCATGATTTTAAATTTAAACTTTACAGAAAACCAACACATAACTGTTCTTATGTGCATTATTAGTCTTCACATTATGATAGAGCTAAACTTTCTGTATTCTCATTAATGTTCTTGAGAGCTTTGCATATTTCCATCCCACAGTTCATAGATGAAGAAATCTTGAAGATTTACGAAATAGCTAATGATCTAAAATACCCAGAACACTTAATTGATAAATCTTTAAAAAACTGCTAGATATCATTTTTACAATTCAAAAAAGGACAACCAACCTTATCCAACTAAAAATATTATTGGTTCTCCATTACCATGAAACCTTCCTGATATACCTTTCTCTGCTTAAGAATTTTAATATGAAAGTTGTATTGAAAAATCTTGATACAGTAAAAAAAAAAAAACTTTTGATAAAATTACCCAAAAAATGCTGACGGGTGTGTCTACAAGATTCCTTGTAATAAAGTTTATTACAGTCAAACTTGGAAAAGTCTTGAACTAAGATTACAACAACATAAATATAGCATTACAACTGGACAAGATTCTAATGCTTTGTTTATTTAAGTGAGATATTTTAACCTCCAATTGATTTTCAAAAGGCCGAGAAAGTTATATCAAGCAGGTCCATGGTCGAGAGAAAAATAATAGAATCAAGTTTCATAAAAAAAATAGTTTCGAAATTAATATGAATATTGCTTTATGATTATACATATTACATTCATTTATAATTAACAAAATTTGGGAAGAATTTAAGATACATTAGACAGGTTAAAATGTTAAAGTTTGGGTACAATATAACCTGTATTTGACAGGAGTGCTTACATACATCATCATAAAAAGGTCAGGTGTTGTAAGTTTACCGCGAGGTGTAATCTCGTCCTAATATGCCTTCTGCTGATATTATATTTTTACAGTTCCTTGATAATGTGAGAAATCAGGAATGCACTTCGAAGTTCACTATTTCTTCTGCATATTATGATATCTTATTGCATATATATATATATATATATATATATATATATATATATATATATATATATATATATATATATATATATATATATATATATATAGGATGGGGTCCACCTCTTGTGTAAATTGTGGGACCCATTGCCTCGGAGAAGTGGATAAAAAGGCTTCAAGGAAGAATATTTAGATTTCTTTCTGAAGCCATTTGAATATTCCACTTCCCCTACCTTTTTTATACAAACTTTATTTCAAGACAAAATACATAGAGAGTAAAACAACATAGATAACAACTCAGAGCTACATGTCAAATACTTCGTCCAGCTCCCCGGCAGTGGGCCGCGTCCCCAGGACGCTGCAGGCATTTCCCCTCTGGATCGCCACACTGAGTCTTTGAAAGAGGAAAGTGGTCGCCCTGTGGTCCCTGGTTTCTGTGATGAGTTTCTCACCCAGCTCTTTGAGAAACTTTAGAGCACACTTGCCCCACGCTCCAAGGGTCTCCGACCCTATTGGGATGAAGTTATAGCAAGGAAGAAGGCCTTCATATTTGCGAGTATTCTGGGTCTCCCTGTGGCTGGCAGCTCCACCCCCTTCGGCTGCGGAGTATGGCAAGTAGGTGTATGCCATTGTGGCAGCACAGGTGTAGTCCCAAGCAATATATATATATATATATATATATATATATATATATATATATATATATATGTTGTGTGTCGTGCCGAATAGGTAAAACTTGAAATTGTGGCTTAAATATCAACACTCTTCTTGAATAAGGCAAGGGGAAATTTGTGTATGCAATAATATCCTAAAAACATTCTGAAATATATTTAGTTGGATTAGGCTAAATTAAATTACGTTTATATAATAAGGTTAAGTAAACTTTCTAAGGTTCTTTTGGTAAAAAGTTATTAATTTTTACATTAACGTTAATGAAAAATATATATATATAAACGTATAACAGAAAACTTTAGAAATGACTTGATTTTAAATGAGTTCTTGTTAATTGACCAATTTTACCTACTCGACACGACACGACACACACACACACACACACACACACACACACACACACACACACACACACACACACACACACACACACACACACTCCACGTAGTGGAGGCAGGAACCATACATAGTTTTAAGACGAGGTTTGATAAAGCTCATGGAGCAGGGAGAGAGAGGACCTAGTAGCAATCAGTGAAGAGGCGGGGCCAGGAGCTATGACTCGACCCCTGCAACCACAAATAGGTGAGTACAAATAGGTGAGTACACACACACACACGGACACACACCCACACGCACACTAAGATTAGCGTTCCGTTATCTTAACAAGGAATCGTTCAAGACACTGTATACCGTGTACGTCAGGCCCATACTAGAATATGCAGCACCAGTCTGGAACCCACACCTGGTCAAGCACGTAAAGAAACTAGAGAAAGTGCAAAGGTTTGCGACAAGGTTAGTTCCACAACTCAGGGGTCTGTCTTATGAAGAAAGGTTGAGGGAAATAGGACTAACAACACTGGAGGAAAGAAGGGTCAGAGGAGACATGATAAAGACATACAAAATACTGCGGGGAATTGACAAGGTAGACAGTGACAGGATGTTCCAGAGAGGGAACAGGGAAACAAGTGGACACAACTGGAAGCTGAAGACTCAGATGAGTCAAAGGGATGTTAGGAAGCATTTCTTCAGCCACAGACTAGTCAGGAAGTGGAATAGTCTAGAGAAAGATATAGTGGAGGCAGGAACCATACATAGTTTTAAGACAAGGTATGGTAAATCTCATGGAGCAGGGAGAGCAGAGACCCAGTAGCAGACAGCGAAGAGGCGGGGCCAGGAGCTGAGTCTCGACCCCTGCAACCACAATTAGGTGAATACACACACACACAATTGGAAGTTGAAGACTCAGACAAGTCAAAGGAATGTTAGGAAGTATTTCTTCAGTCATAGTCTAGCAAGTGATGTAGTGCAGGAAGGAACCATACATAGCTTCAATACGAGGTATGATAAAGCTCATGGAGCAGGGAGAAAGAGGACCTAGTAGCGGTAAGTGAAGAGGCGGGGCCAGGAGCTAGGTCTAGGTGGCCAAAGACTGCAAACCTCACTCAAAGAAAAAGATCTTGGGGTGAGTATAATACCGAGCACATCTCCTGAGGCACACATCAATCAGATAACTGCTGCAGCATACGGGCGGCTGGCAAACCTAAGAATAGCGTTCCAATACCTCACTAAGGAATCATTCAAGACTCTGTACACCATATACGTCAGGCCCATACTGGAGTATGCAGCACCAGTTTGGAACCCACACCTGGTCAAGCACGTCAAGAAATTAAAGAAAGTGCAAAGGTTTGCAACAAGACTAGTCCCAGAGCTAAGGGGATTGTCCTACGAAGAAAGGTTAAGGGAAATCGGCCTGACGACACTAGAGGACAGGAGGGTTAGGGGAGACATGATAACGACATATAAAATACTGCGAGGAATAGATAAGGTGGACAGAGACAAGATGTTCCAGAGAGGGGACACAGAAACAAGGGGTCACAATTGGAAGTTGAAGACTCCTATGAGTCAAAGGGATGTTAGGAAGTATTTCTTCAGTCATAGAGTTGTCAGGAAGTGGAATAGCTTGGAAAGCGACATAGTGGAGGCAGGAACCATACATAGTTTTAAGACTAGGTTTGATAAAGCTCATGGAGCAGGGAGAGAGAGGACCTAGTAGCAATCAGTGAAGAGGCGGGGCCAGGAGCTATGACTCGACCCCTGCAACCACAAATAGGTGAGTACAAATAGGTGAGTACACACAAACCTAAGATTAGCAAACCTAAGATTAGCGTTCCGTTACCTTAACAAGGAATCGTTCAAGACACTGTACACCGTGTACGTCAGGCCCATACTAGAGTATGCAGCACCAGTCTGGAACCCACACTTGGTTAAGCATGTCAAGAAATTAGAGAAAGTGCAAAGGTTTGCGACAAGGCTAGTTCCACAACTCAGGGGACTGCCCTATGAAGAAAGGTTAAGGGAAATAGGACTAACAACACTGGAGGACAGAAGGGTTAGAGGAGACATGATAACGACATACAAAATACTGCGGGGAATTGACAAGGTAGATAGTGACAGGATGTTCCAGAGAGGGAACACAGACACAAGGGGACACAACTGGAAGCTGAAGACTCAGATGAGTCAAAGGGATGTTAGGAAGCACTTCTTCAGCCATAGAGTAGTTAGGAATTGGAATAGTCTAGCGAACGATATAGTGGAGCTGGGAACCATACATAGTTTTAAGACAAGGTATGATAAAGCTCATGGAGCAGGGAGAGCAGAGACCCAGTAGCGGACAGCGAAGAGGCGGGGCCAGGAGCTGAGTCTCGACCCCTGCAACCACAATTAGGTGAGTACAATTAGGTGAGTACACACACACACTCACACATACACACACACACACACACACACACACACACATATATATATATATATATATATATATATATATATATATATTTTTTTTTTTTTTTTTTTTCATGCATATAAATGCTTTATTAATAGACAGAATACATTTATAGAAAACACAAACATGAATACAATGGTACATATATATATATATATATATATATATATATGTGTGTGTGTGTGTGTGTGTGTGTGTGTGTGTGTGTGTGCGCGCGGGCGGGCGCGGAAGTGCGTGTATGTGTGTGAGTAGGGTAAATGTGTATACAAGTCATAAGCCGAACAGTTTAGTAATACACACTGCTGTCATCTGACGCCTCCGTAATGATTCAAACAGCTGTTGTTTGATGGAGTACGCCGGACTTTAATTATATAACTTGCACGTATATTATAGACGGAGGCTTGAGCAGTCTGTGCCTTCCTGGACGGGAATACACAGCCTGATGCAACACAGCCTGATGCATGCAACACAGTCTGATGCATGCAACACAGTCTGATGCATGCAACACGCTACCACCATGTTTACCGTGTACCTAATGGTGAGACAACGTATAACAAAGTCAATGTTGGCGCCTGACTTTACTGTGAGCTTGAAAAAAAAAATGTTCTTTGCTTGTAAAATTCATGGGGAGGAAATCTTATCGAAAATCCTGTTGAGCCCCTCAGTGTCAGTGTAAAGAAGAGAGAGGGGGAGGGAGGGAGGGAGAGAGCGAGAGAGAGAGAAAAGTATACATAAAGAAAACTGCGAGAGCAAGCTAGCGAAGGGGAGATAGCAAGAGAGAATGAACCAACCAACAGAGTGGCATTTGTAAAGCTCAAATAGCACTACGATTTCATGAAAACTGGGAGGGAGTTAATGATAAAATCGGCCGTCATATATCAGAGGTTTGGAGCCGCAATTGGCTTTACAGCTGCCTGACTCAAAGGAAAGGTCAGATGGTGTGATTGTCCTCTCTCTCTCTCTCTCTCTCTCTCTCTCTCTCTCTCTCTCTCTCTCTCTCTCTCTCTCTCTCTCTCTCTCTCCAACAGAGACAGAGAGACAGACACACAGACAGACACACACACACAGTAGCGACCAGTGAAGAGGCGGGGCCAGGAGCTATGACTCGACTCCTGCAACCACAACTAGGAGTACACACACAGTCAGCGACATAGAGTTAATAAGAGTACAATAACTTCCTGTTAGGCTGATATCTGAAAAAGTGTTTGACCAGCTGGTTCATATCTGAATACGATTTGTTTCCTTACAGATTCAGTGAGCAGTTCGTTCCACTGACCTACGACAGAAAAGAGTCTTTAGCCACGCTTGTGTTGCCTCTTTTTCCTTGACGTTTCGTTGCAGTGTTCCTTGTTATTGATATTTTGAAATACAATCAGTCTGTCATGCCTTAGTGTATCAGATCCATCTTGTGTTGAAACAGTGTTATACTTGTGCAATGCAATCAACAACTTATGTTGCACCAACGTTGAAGTTGCGTAATCCATTGTTGGGCGTGTACAGTTCCATGTCGCATTTATGTAATCCAATTCTGGAATTGCGTAATCCACAAAACTTGAATAGTATAAACCAATCTGGGTTTTGTGTTGCACAACACAGGACTGCCATGAGTGCAATAGATTTCAGTGGGCCTGTAGTTCCCGACTAATTGCACAGTCAATAAGGAATAAATTATGAGGAGTAAAATATACACAGGAAGACAGTTTTTTTGGTTAAACATATTTTCCCACTACCAGAAGTTGAGAACAATTACATACACAATGTACAAAGAGCAGAGGCCATTAAACCTAATTGTGAATAGAGTCTGGAGAGAGTGAGCATGAAACACTCATTATTTTAAACATGTATTACTGTATCCCATTATAACATAAAAGCACAGATATTTTTGTTCGTAGCAGGAACGACAATATTTGTTCTTATTTAATGTCTTAGTTAACTGCTCAAGCAGGAGGTCCGATGATCTGGACGTGACTCATTCTCTCACCTGAGTTAGCGAGTGTCTTCACCGGGTGTAACCTCTGTTGACCTTGTCAGAATGAATGGGAGTGGTCGTGGCGATTAGTTAAGCAATTGATAGGATTTTTTTCTTACTTCAACTATGTTTTGCTTTGTTCACATAAGCTACCAGCCGAGGGGGGGGGATACCTCTGTCCTGACCTGAGCTCATTCTCGCCTGGAAGATTTTGGAGCACACATCTCATCCCACCTGTCGTGTTCTGTAGTCTACTGCGTCGTTCTTGAGGATTTTATGTCTGAGGCGGAGGTGTGTCTGGTCGTTCTTGGTGAATGTAAATTCACAAAAATCGTATTTAAGACTTATTTTTAGGGATTTCTTTTCCAAAGGATGCATGTAACTTTTGTCATTGAGAGTTTTACTGTAGATATTAATGTTTTCATGTTATCTATGTGCACTGCCACAGCCGGTGCTACGAAATTAACTATACCATGGGTGGGGATAGAACCCGCGTTAGCCACTGGGCCAACTAGCTACAATAAGATTCATCCAATTAGGTATATATATACACCATAGGAAGATTGGCATAGGCACTACTGCGACCACAAATGCAAGTTTTTACAGACGAATCTCCCTCCAGCGTGGCTGTGACGAACTCTCAAAGCCGTCATTATGAAATTATTTTGACTAGCACAATAATAGGGAATTCGCTGTGGCTGCTGATTTTTTTTTGGCCCTCCATGACACAGTGCATGATGGTCTGTGCTGCCATCCCATGCTTGTCCACGTGTGCCATAGTGCTGGCTTATGTTTTAACAACATTGTGTTGCTGAAGCTCTGGTTGATAACAATGCTTGCTATTCTTCTGTGCTGGACAGCTTATTTAACTTGCTATTTTGGTTTAAATAGTTGCAAACGCTCGTTTGCCGAATACGGCAAGCGAAAATTTGTGTATGCAATAATTTCGCAAAAATAATTCTGAACCTAACGAAAAAATATTTATTTAATTGTGTTTGTTTATTATTAAATTATTGTAAACTAATATAAAATATATATAGTTGGATTAGGTAAGTTTCCCAAGATTCTTTTGGTACAAAATCATTGATTTTTATATTACCGTAAGTGAAAAAAAATATCTTTAAATGCATAAGAGAAAATTTTAGAAAGGACTTAATTTTGAACGAGTTCTTGCTAATCGACCAGTTTTACCTATTCGGCACCACATACACACACACACACACACACACACACACACACACACACACACACACACACACACACACACACACACACATATATATATATATATATATATATATATATATATATATATATATATATATATATATATGTCGTGCCGATTAGGTAAAACTTGCGAATTTGGCTTAAATAGCAACGCTCTTCTTGCCATATAAGACAAGCGAAAAATTGTGTATGCAATAATTTCGCAAAAATCATTCTGAACATAACGAAAAAAATATATTTCGTTGTCCTTTCTAAAAATTTCTCTTATACGTTTAAAGATATTTTTTTTTCATTTATGTTAATGTCAAAATTTATAATTTTGTACCAAGAGAAACTTTGAAAACCTACCTAACCTTATTACAACAAGCGCAATTTAATTTAGCCTAACACAACTAAATATATTTTCGATACGTTAACATTAATTTAATAATAAACAAACACAATGAAATATATTTTTTTCGTTATGTTCAGAATGATTTTGGCGAAATTATTGCATACACAAATTTTCACTTGTCTTATATGGCAAGGTGAGCGTTGCTATTTAAGCCAAAATCGCAAGTTTTACCTAATCGGCACGACATATATATATATATATATATATATATATATATATATATATATATATATATATATATATATATATATATATATATATATATATATATATATATAAAAAATGTCGTTACGCAAATTACAGTTAGTCATAGCTTGATTAAATAATGTGTTGTAAATATATAACACATTTAATCAAACCGGGACTAATTGTAATTTGTAAAATATACAAATATCAAATTGCTGGAGTCAAAGTAGAGCACGGGTTTTCTTTATGTTAATTCCTGCATAATTTCATGTGAAACGATACTCCTTAGATCTCGACATTAACTTCCATGGTCGCATTTTGTTATTTACCTTCCTGAATGCCTTATCTTATATGATTCTTTGTATACACTCTGAAGTGATTATTGAGAACAAAGATTCAGGTTCTCCTGGCAGTGGTTAAATTAATTACTATGTAAATGGAATACTTGCGTATTAATATTTGGAGCTGAATACAAGTTATTAAAAAATGAAATGTTGGATTTCTTTTTATTAAACCAGGTAGAACGTAATATTCCCAAATCATGTCCTTCTCACGCACTTTTCCAACCTAATTTCAATCCTGACGCAGGTTTTGCCTTCCCGCACCTTTGGTACCGGTTACACGCTCTACCCACTATAAAATACCGTTTTTGCTAATTTTGAATTAGAACTGATGTTGCAATTGGTGATTAACTTCAACAAGTATGCAAGAAAGGCATATATATATATATATATATATATATATATATATATATATATATATATATATATATATATATATATATATATATATATATATATATCAATAACAACACTGCACTAGCCAAGGACTCGAACCCAAGATATATATATATATATATATATATATATATATATATATATATATATATATATGTCATGCGATTAGGTAAAACTGGTCAATTAGCAAGAACTTATCTAAAATTAAGTCCTTTCTAAAATTTTATCTTATACGTTTAAAGATATATTTTTTCATTTGTTAATGTAAAATTTTTAATTTTGTACCAAGAGAAACTTTGAAAACCTACCTAACCTTATAACAACAAGCGCAATTTAATTTAGCCTAACCCAACTAAATATATTTTAGATACGTTAACATTAATTTAATAACAAACAAACACAATGAAATATATTTTTTTCGTTATGTTCAGAATGATTTTGGCGAAATTATTGCATAAACAAATCTTCACTTGTCTTATATGGCAAGGTAAGCGTTGCTATTTAAGCCAAAATTGCAAGTTTTACCTAATCGGCACGACATATATATATATATATATATATATGTGTGTGTGTGTGGTGCAGATTAGGTAAAACTTGCGATTTGGGCTTAAATAGCAACGCTCTTCTTGCCATATAAGACAAGCGAAAATTTGTGTATACAATAATTTCGCAAGAATCATTCTGAACCTTACGAAAAAAAATATATTTCATTGTGATTGTTTATTATTAAATTATTGTAAACTTATCTAAAATATATTTATTTGGGTTAGGCTAAATTAAATTGCGCTTGTTATAAGCTTGTTATAATAAGGTTAGGTAAGTTTTCTAGGTTTCTTTTCGTACAAAATTAAAAAATTTTACATTAACATATATTAATTTTTTTTAGAAAGGACTTAATTTTAAATGAGTTCTTGCTAATTGACCAGTTTTACCTATTAGGCACTAAAATATATATATATATATATATATATATATATATATATATATATATATATATATATATATACATACATACAAACACCATAACCAGACTATTTTATTTACGGACATAGAATGTGGTAGTCATCTGATGTGTCTCATACAAACATTAGGACTGATGAAGCCACTCATGGCGACAAATTTTCTTTAATAATTGTCCGGAATAGTACCTAAGTGTCCTTATCCACGATGTTGGCCTTATTTAATCAGATCATAGTCTTATGCTGTAATAATGTTGTTTTTGTATTTCTTTTACCTAGCTAGTAATAACGCTTCACTTTTTTTGTCCTTTGTTTAACAATCTTTTCTTAGTCCGGAACAATGCTTATGTATTTCCTTCATTGTTTCTGTCCCCTGCCGTTTTATTGTTCAATTAAGTTTTTTATATTTTACTCACAGGTACACACACACATACACACACACACAACCATATACATACACATGCACACACACACATACACACATATATGTATATATATATATATATATATATATATATATATATATATATATATATATATATATATATATATATATATTTTTTTTTTTTTTTTTTTGGAGGTAGTAGGTTGATAGACAGCAACCACCCATGGAGGTACTACCGTCCTGCCAAGTGAGTGTGAAACAGAAACCTGTAACTGTTTTACATGATAACATGATTGCTGGTGTCTTTTTTCTGTCTCATTAATATGCAATATTTCAGGTACGTCTTGCTACTTCTACTTACACTTAAGTCACACTACACTTGCATGTACTACAAGCATATATATATATATATATATATATATATATATATATATATATATATATATATATATATATATATATATATATATACACACACACACCTCTCTGGGTTTTCTTTCTCCTATCTCCATGGGAAAGTGGAACATAATTCTTCCTCTTCCTCCGTAAGCCATACGTGTCGTAAGAGGCGACTAAAATGCCGAGAGCAAGGGGCTAGTAACCCCTTCTCTTGTATACATTACTAAAATATACAACCCGGCTGTATCCCACCCTCCCTCGGTGGTATACAGCCGGTTTGTTGAAAGAAGAAAATATATATATATATATATATATATATATATATATATATATATATTTCCCCTATGCATTTTTCCCCCATGATCCCAAGGTCTCCGATCCCACTGGGACAAATTGATACTGTTGGCTTATGTCCCTGTACTTGCCGATCTTGTACTCCTCTCTGTGGTCAGCAGCTCCTCCCTGTCGCCCGACACTGTGATGGATGTAGGTGTCAGTTAGTGTCGACACACAGGTATAGTCCCATGCTTAGAGCTTTCCATTCTTCCAAGGATAGATGGTGATCCCGTCGGGGCTGTTTGCTGGGTTGTGGGCATTGTTGGCTGCTAGTGATCGAGGCTCTCTCTCGCCTGCGCATCCAGCTGAAGCAAGGGTTCTCTTTATGATGTCGTTGACTTCATTGTGTCTTGCATGCCAACCCTTGGTTTTGGAACAGTTAAGACCATGTAGACCATATTGGTTGGCTTGCGCATCGCCGCAAATACACGTATATTCCGTGTGAATTGGGGCAGCAAGGCGCAGAGCCACTGCAATACGAAGGGTGTTAGGGTCGAGGCGTGTTCCCATGGCCGAAATGGGAACTGTTTGGAGGAAGTCCCTAGAGTGATGTGCACTCACAGCTAAGAGACGGGCAGTCTCCCTGTCTGATGTTACAGTCCTAAGTATGTTGGCAAGCATCTTTTCAGTGATGATATATATATATATATATATATATATATATATATATATATATATATATATATTTATATATATATATATATATATACAGTGGACCCCGGTGTTCGTCCTGCTCAAAACACTCCCTTTTATGTAAGTGTATTTTTTAAATGCTTTTATAAGTGTAGTTTTGGGGGTCTAAAAGGACTAGTCTACTTTACATTATTTCTTAAGGGAATAAATTCGGTTGGTAATGGCACTTGAACAGCATTCTGTTACGAAAATGGACGAACACCGGGGTCCACTGTATATTTATATATATATATATATATATTTATATATATATATATATATTTTTATATATATATATATATATTTATATATATATATATATATATATATATATATATATATATATATATATATATATATATATATATATATATCGTGCCGATTAGGTAAAACTTGCGATTTTGGCTTAAATAGCAACGCTCTTCTTGCCATATAAGACAAGCGAAAATTTGTGTATGCAATAATCTCGCAAAAATCATTCTGAACATAACGAAAAAATATATTTCATTGTGTTTGTTTATTAATAAATTAATGTTAACGTATCTAAAATATATTTAGTTGGGTTAGGCTAAATTAAATTGCGCTTGTTGTAATAAGGTTAGGTAGGTTTTCAAAGTTTCAATTGCTACAAAATTATAAATTCTTAAATTATCATAAATGAAAAAAAATATATCTTTAAACGTATAAAATAAAATTTTAGAAAGGACTTCATTTTAGATGAGTTCTTGCTAATTGACCAGTTTTACCTAATCGGCACGACATATATATATATATATATATATATATATATATATATATATATATATATATATATAATGTCGTGCCGATTAAAACTGGTCATAGCAAGAACTCATCTAAATAAGTCCTTTCTAAAATTCTCTTATACGTGTAAGATATATTTTTCATTTATGTTAATGTAAGAATTTATAATTTGTACAAGAAACTTTGAAACCTACCTACTCATTACACAAGAGCAATTTAATACCTAACCCAACTAAATATATTTTAGATACGTTAACATTAATTTAATAATAAACAAACACAATGAAATATATTTTTCGTTATCAGATGATTTCGAAATTATGCATCACAATTTCCACTTGTCTTATATGGCAGGTAACGTTGCATTTAAGCCAAATCGCCAGTTTACCTAATCGGCACGACTATATATATATATATATATATATATATATATATATATATATATCGGCACGACATTATATATATATATATATATATGTCGTGCCGATTAGGTAAAACTTGCGATTTTGGCTTAAATAGCAACGCTCACCTTGCCATATAAGACAAGTGAAAATTTGTGTATGCAATAATTTCGCCAAAATCATTCTGAACATAACGAAAAAATATATTTCATTGTGTTTGTTTATTATTAAACTAATGTTAACGTATCTAAAATATATTTAGTTGGGTTAGGCTAAATTAAATTGCGCTTGTTGTAATAAGGTTAGGTAGGTTTTCAAAGTTTCTTTTGGTACAAAATTATAAATTCTTACATTAACATAAATGAAAAAATATATCTTTAAACGTATAAGAGAAAATTTTAGAAAGGACTTAATTTTAGATGAGTTCTTGCTAATTGACCAGTTTTACCTAATCGGCACGACATATACGTATATATATATATATATATATATATATATATATATATATATATATATATATATATTATATATTTATATATATATATATATATATATATATATATATATATATATATATATATATATATATATATATATATATATATATATATATATATAATGTGTGTTTGTACATGCCTCAATCCGATCACTTTTAAACCATCAAGAGACAGAATTAATACTTCAAATCATCTAATATGCCCATTTGTTTCCTATTCCTGTGTCGTGTCAGCTCTGGTCTACATTACTGAATCTTCAGAGCTTAATGATTGTTGTTATAATATATACTCTTTTCCTCTAACCTTTCTTCGTATGGCAATTCTCTCAACCTTTGGACCAACTAGATATATTTCGGTAGTTACCCTATCCCAGGAAGGTATTTGTGCAGTTCATAACCTCAGTCTCCTGTCCCTCAATGTATGCGATTGGAATAGTACAGAGTGCGGCATACACACACACACACACATGCAGTTAAATATTAATGTTGAAAATTTGAAAGAAATTGAAAGAGGCATTCAACAATTCATCATTTGGATATTTCTTCAATAAAAACGATAAATTAAGTCATATGAAGACAAATTCAGTATTCTAAAATGCACAAGCACATTAAACCTGAAGCCACTAAGATGCTGCTATATTAAATAATCAGCAAGGAAGGGTTGAAGCTAATCTGATGCGATGCTCAGAAATTTTTGCGTGAAAAGCAGTATTTCATTTTTTTTCAATTTTTTTTCATGCAAGCTGGAAACTGCTCAGAAAAAATCATTCTCAACTTTTCATTTTGTAAGATTAACCAACTTTTAGGAAAGAAAGTAAGTTTTAAGTAACTTTAGTGTACATACATTTTCTTAGGTAATGCAACACATGTGCAACAAATGTGACATTTTATAATGCCCACGTTTCGCTCTCCAGAACCTTTGTCAAGTCGCTACAAACATTACAACAGGGTACAGGTAGGGTCGCATGGACGGGTCCTCGCCCTGGTCTTCTCTATGCGGGTCACCTCATGGAGAAGACCCGAACATAGAGAGTATATATATATATATAAGCACAACATGAGGTAAAATAGCATAATCACTGCAGTAGACCTACTGGCCCACTTGTAGTAGTAGAAGTAAAAGTAGAAGTGTAGGTAACTCTTAGTGTCAATGTAGTGACAAAGTTGATTGCTGTGATTAGAATTCTTGCTAATATCTCATCAATGACAAAAGCTACCTTTATTTTGTTTAATGGTGTCTGAAATGGCGATTCAAGATGATTCAATGCATTTAAGTTTACGGAAATTTGCTTCTCTGATCACTAGGAGGGCGCCACTGAATCTCAGATGGCTGGAGGAGTTTCTGTGCTTCACACTTGTGTGTTCATTGAGAAGTGTTTGTAGGGTACGAGCCGTTTCACCGACGTATACCTTGTAACAGCCTCCGCAAGGGATTGTGTGAACACCTGCATTGACTGGTTCAGAGATCTTCACCTTGGTCCTTAGACAGGTGTTTGATGGATGTACTGGTTGCAATGGCTACTCTAGTGTTAGCTAGTGCAGTGGGCCTCCTTGTCTACTTCCGTCTCATTAAAACTCGATTGGTTTCGAGTTAATAGTGATATTCCACTTCCTCTTCAGCTTCCTCATTTTTTTCCTCAGTATATGATACCTAGCTGGAAATGTTACAAGATATTAGATGACTGTGTATTCGTTCCTTTACTTCACTGTTCTCTCTTGATTTTCCATCTACATCTGTGCACCATACTTTAAAAGTATTTTACCTTTCTATGTTCCGATATGTTTTGTCCTGACTTATTGTTGATTTCTTAAAGGTTATATGGGAAGTGAGTGAGTAGTTTAGTGAATCTTCTTCATCGTCTTATTATTCTTACTCCCCTTCTTCTTTTTTCTTCTTCTCCTGCTCCTCCTCCTTCTCACCTGGCATGCCTCAGGTGTTGTATGGTCCACTACTGTTTACTGTTTATGGCGGCTGAAGTATATGGGATATGGTGGATTATTTTCTGCATTGTGCGTGCATGGTTAAATCTGGGTCCTAGGTAGAGAAAGGGGATTCGGGTGGACCATGAAGGGAAGGATTACACAGAATTAGGCAAGGGATGTTGCAGAGGAAGGAAATTCTAATAACATGGTTCACCCTTATTTAGTTTCCTACATTATTCCTTGTGATTGTCTTTGTCTGAAGATTTCCCCTCAATTCTGTGCCTGTGTGACATTGTTTGTTGTGTCTGTAAATTGAGTTTCGCGTCTTTGTCTGGTATCTGTGTTTCGTGTCTGTGTTCGTGTGTGTGTGTTTTGTGCCTGTGTTTGGAAGGTTGGACTCAGAAGCTGTGTAAACATTTCCACGAGGCAGAAACAATTGCATTTTCGTCTTGCTCTTCTGGCATCGCGATGCTTACTGTTTATTCTCCTCACTTTTGTTCCGAATCAATGCACAGTTTTAATGATGCGCCATTATACGCTTAAGGACCCTCGTAATCCCACAAGTGTCATTATGCATTTGCAGTAAGAGAATCCGGGATCGATCCCTAGCATCGCTCAACCGAATTCTCGAGGACTTTTTTGATCAAAATTACTATGAGATTTTTTTTAATGTTTCCTCATCCGAACAAAATTCAAGAGCACCAAACTTTTATTTGTATCTAGTAAGTCCTAATTCTCTGCACTCAGTAAGGAGAATGCCACAAGTAGTTTCTCTTGAGGTCCAGAGTAACTAATTTGATTTCCAGCGCCGTGCTTCCCTATTCCCCCGGGTCTGAGCAAGGACATAATCCTCATTACATTACCATTGTTCCCTGTGTAAACTGGAATGCCAACAGTGAGAGTAAACGCAAGCTGTGGCTTTATGTATTAAATTAACAACCGACTGGGATATATTCTGTGCTCAGTCTATTTGAGTGATTATATGTATGGAAGCCTCAACTTGTATAGGATTAAAGCCATGATCGTAGTGTTATTATTTTAATTTTAATATTTATTTTGTCACACACACACATACACACACTCAGTTTGGAACACACAACTAGCCAAGCACGTAAAGAAACTATAGAAAGTGCAAAGGTTTGCAACAAGACTAGTTCCGTAGCTAAGGGGAATGTCCTACGAGGAGAGATTAAAGGAAATCGACCTGACGACACTGGAGGACAGGAGAGATATGGGGGGGAGGGTATGATAACGACATATAAAATACTGAGAGGAATCGACAAGGTGAACAGAGACAGGATGTTCGTAAGATGGGACACAGCAACATGGGGTCACAGTTAGAAGTTAAAGGCTCAGATGAATCACAGGGATGTTAGGAAGTATTTCTTCAGTCATAGAGTGGAAGTGGAATAGTCTGGGAAGTGAAGTAGTGGAGGCAGGATCCATACATAGCTTTAAGAAGAGGTATGATAAAGCTCATGGAGCAGGAAGAGTGACCTAGTAGCGACCAGTGAAGAGGCAGGGCCAGGAGCAATGAATCGACCCCTGCAACCACAATTAGGTGAGTACACACACACACACACACACACACACACACACACACACACCACACACACGTGCTAGAGAATGGAAGAAGTATAGAAGGCAAAGGACCCAGGAGAATAAAGAGAACAGTCGTAAAGCCAGAAATGAATTTGCACAGGTAAGAAGGGAAGCCCAAAGACAATACGAGAATGACATAGCAGCGAAAGCCAAATCTCACCCAAAGCTCTTGTACAGCCACATCAAGAGGAAAACAACAGTCAAGGACCAGGTAATCAGGCTAAGGAAGGAAGAAGGGCAGATCACAAGAAATGACTGAGAAGTATGTGAAGAGCTCAACATGAGTTTCAAAGAAGTGTTCACAGAGAAGACAGAAGTACCTCCAGAAAGACAGAGAGGTGGGGTACACCATCAAGTATTGGACACAATACATACAACCGAGGAAGAAGTGAAGAGGCTGCTAAGCAAGCTAGATACCTCAAAGGCGATGGGGCCAGATAACATCTCTCCGTGGGTTCTGAGAGAGGGAGCAGAGGCGCTATGTGTACCACTTCTATCGAAACAGGGCGACTACCGGAGGTATGGAAGACAGCAAATGTAGTCCCAATTTTTAAAAAAAAGAAGACAGACACGAAACATTAAACTGCAGACCAGTGTCACTGACATGTATGGTATGCAAGGTCATGGAGAAGAGTGGTGGAGCACCTAGAAAGCAATGAGCTTATCAACTACAGCCAACACGGTTTCAGGGACGGGAAATCCTGTGTCACAAACCTACTGGAGTTCTATGACAGGGTGACAGCAGTATGACAAGAGAGAGAGGGGTGGGTAGATTGCCTTTTCTTGAACTGTAAAAAGGCGTTTGACACAGTCCCACACAAGAGATTAGTGCAAAAGCTAGATGACCAGGCAGGGATAACAGGGAAGGCACTGCAATGGATCAGGGAATACTTTTCAGGAAGACAACAGCGAGTCATGGTACGTGGCGAGGTGTCAGAGTGGGCGCCTGTGACGAGTGGGTTTCCGCAGGGGTCAGACCGGTACTGTTCCTGGTATATCTATGAACGACATGACGGAAGGAAGGAATAAACCCCGAAGTGTCCCTGTTTGCAAATGATGAGAAGTTAATGAGAAGAATTCACTTGGACGAGGACAAGACAGAAGTACAAAGGGATCTGGACATGCTGCAGGCCTGGTTCAGCAACTGGCTCCTGGAGTTCAACCCCACCAAATGCAAAGTCATGAAGATTGGTGAATGGCAAAGAAGACCACAGACGGAGTAGAGTCTAGGGGGCCAGAGACTACAAACCTCACTCAAGGAAAAGAATCTTGGGTAAGTATGAAACCGGGCACATGTCCTGATGCGCACATCAACCAAATAACTGCTACAGCAAACGGGCGCCTAGCAAACCTAAGAACAGCATTCGACATCTTAATAAGGAATCATTCAGGACCCTGTACACTGTGTACGTTAGGCCCATATTGGAGTATGCAGCACCAGTTTGGAACCCACACCAAGCCAAGCATGTAAGGAAACTAAAGAAAGTGCAAATGTTTGCAGCAAGACTAGTCCCAGAGCTAAGGGGGTATGTCCTACGAGGAGAGGATGAGGGAAATCGACCTGACGACACTGGAGGACAGGAGAGGTAGGGATATGATAACGACATATAAAATACTGAGAGGAATCGACAAGGTGGAGAGACAGGATGTTCCAGAGATGGGACACAGCAACAAGGGGTCGCATACCTTTGAAGAGTTTCGAGAGTTTCTCTACTCTCTGAGCCCGGCCATGGGCCAAACTCACAGTTGGAAGTTGAAGACTCAGATCAATCACAGGGATGTTAAGAAGTATTTCTTCAGGCACATAGTGGTCAGGAAGTGGAATAGTTTGGGAAGTGATGTTGTGGAGGCAGGATCCATTCATAGCTTTAAGAATAGGTATGATAAAGCTCATGGCGCAGGGAGAGTGACCAAGTAGCGGCCAGTGAAGAGGCGGGGCCAGGAGCTATGAATCGACCCCTGCAACTACAACTGGGTGAGTACACACACACACACACACACACACACACACATCCATTAAAAAAAGATAATGAGGGTTCAGAGGGGAAGTCAAAGGATCAGGGGATCAGATTAAGATAGTCCTGATAAGGAAAAATGGATGAAGGAGCAATGTAAAAGGATTGAACAAAAGTGGGAGAGCAAACTAGGTGAGCTTTCTGTGAAAATGGAGAAGAGGATGGAGTCTGAGAAAAAGAAATGGGAGTCGCAAGCTGAAGCTGCAGAAGCCAGGATACGGGCCCTAGAATATAAGATAAATATGCTGAAGCGATTTACTGGGCTATTGCATAGAGGAGACAAGGCATCTGAAGCAGGTACACCCCTATTAAACGAGGAACCCAACGGAAAGAGAGAGACCAAACTTATGCTAAGGCTATATCAGTCCACCAAGCAAGACCAAGGAATGAAGGGGGAGAACTGTTAGGAGCAGGGATAGCAGTGAGGGGGGAGAAGGTAGAGAAGATGACAGGTCCCATGCAGAGGCACGACCATACCACCAAGAGTTAATGGAAAAAAATAAGGAAGACAATCTCTATGTACAAATGGGACCCAGAGACAGGAAAAGGTAATGGGAAGAGCAGAGGGAGTAGTTAGCGTTTATTCACGGGCTTCAGAAAAGTGAAGGGAGGACACACATTGTAAGTTGGCTCAAAGAAATAGAGGAGATTGAAAACTTCATGAAAGAAATAGGCAAGGATGACATGACTGAGATAGTAAATTTTCAGAGAATAGGGGGGTACTTGAAGGGAAGTATTCGGCCAAACTGATTATCAAGGCAGAAACAGTGAAGAACAGGATCCTGCAAGAGAAACCACGGTTGAAGAAATCATCAACATACAAGAGGGTGTTCCTAGACCGCGACAGAAGAAGAACAGAACGACAGCAGCTGAGGGAGAGAAAACAGAATCGAATGGGGATAGGAAGAGAGACAAGGACAAACTTATGCTAAGGCTATATCAGTCCACCAAGCAAGATCAAGGAATGAAGGGGGAGAACTGTTAGGAGCAGGGATAGCAGTGAGGGGGGAGAAGGTAGAGAAGATCACAGGTCCCATGCAGAGGCACGACCATACCACCAAGAGTTACTGGAAAAAATAAGGGAGACAATCTCTATGTACAAATGGGACCCAGAGACAGGAAAACGCAATGGGTGGAGCAGAGGGAGAAGTTAGCGTTTATTCACGGGCATCAGAAAAGTGAAGGGAGGACACACATTGAAAGATGGAACAAAGAAATAGAGGAGATTGAAAACTTCATGGAAGAAATAGGCAAGGAGGACATGACTGAGATAGTAAATTTTCAGAGAATAGGGGGGTACTTGAAGGGGAGTATTCGGCCAAACTGTTTATCAAGACAGAAATGGTGAAGAACAGGATCCTGCAAGAGAAACCACGGTTGAAGGAATCATCAACATACAAGAGGGTGTTCCTAGACCGCGACAGAAGAAGAACAGAACGACAGCAGCTGAGGGAGAGAAAACAGAATCGAATGGGGATAGGAAGAGAGACAAGGACAGAGTGAGCAGAGGACAAACAGAGCCGGGCAGAGCAACAAGCTCAAACACACACCACCCTCAGAACCCAGCAGCTAAACACGCTATCCCAACACAAACCACAATCCACACTTACACCCCCCACCCCAAGCCATGCTGTAGAATCCCACAGCACACTGCCAGGTCCCCCATCCCCACAAACCCCCCAGACCCCCCAGAACACAGTGTTGGAGAGGAAATTGAAGGTATGGTACACCAATGCTGATGGAATAACGAATAAGTGGGAGGAGTGGCACGAAAGAATCACCAGACATCATAGCTCTCACAGAAGCCAAGCTCACAGGAATGATAACAGATGTCAATTTTCCAATGGGATATCAGATCCTGAGGAAAGACAGAGAGAACAGAGGGGGTGGAGGAGTGGCACTCCTCATCAAAAAACAGTGTGATTTTGATGTGCTGGAGAGAGGAGACAGAGGAGAAGCAAGAGACCACAGAACAGCAGAAGGCCAAGGCAATAATATGATGAGAGAAAAAGAGCGATGGTTGACTCACTGGCTGAAGTGGCCAGAAGAGCTTATGCGAGCCTGGTAAAGCTACTAATTGTGGGTGACTTCAATTACAAGGAAATTGACTGGGAGAACTTGGAGCCACATGGAGGTGGTACTGGAAAACCTCATGTACCAACAAGTAAGGGACACTACCAGAGAGACAGAGAGAAGAGAGGATGAACAAGCAAGACTGGACCTAGTATTCAACTTGAGCAGTGCAGATACTGAGGACATCTCATACGACAGACCCCTTGGGGCCAATGACCAAGTGGTTCTGAGCTCAATACACGATTCTATGAAGGGATAGAGGGAAGGAAAGTGCCTAGAAACTGCTTGGAGAGCAGCATCCCTTCTGACTGAGTTGAAAGCATTGGCAAAGTCCAATTTGATCAAGGCTTTTTCATCGGACATGTTGTTGATGTATACTCGGGCTGCATGGGCAGCTGCTTCACAGCCTTGTTGAACACCAAAACCGAGCTGAGTTGGTTTCAACATTGAGGCAGCATCTTGACTCACCATTCGTACTGCAGCCTTGGCAACTAGGCGCCGAAGGGTGTTGCCCACTGCAATGGGCCTGATTCCTCCATCCTTTTTCCGGAGGGCACACAGTGAGGCACCAAAGAAAAGGGGTCTAATGGCCTCTGGGACACTACCACACATCGGCCGATTCCCACCAAGGCAGGGTGGCCCGAAAAAGAAAAACTTTCATAGATAGGAGAGCTATACTCGTTTGGTTGTAAATTGTAAAAAAAAAAAAAAAGGTGAAAACTCATTGCTTGTTCCTGCTGCATGTAGGTTGAATATTACGTCTGCCAGTATTTTGAAGAAAAGACGCGTAGTAAATCAAGCTTTTATTGTGACTACGTTTCCTTTTGTGTAGGAGTTCATCAAGTAAATCATAAAAATACATAAAGCGAAATATTATCCTAATGGAACCTTGTTCTGTTCCGATGATTTCTTCAATACCATTAACCTTATTTTTCAGTATTTCTAACTTATAAATGAAAGAAGCTGAACGATGACAATACACTTTTTACTTATAAAGCAAAAGTTAAAAGCCAAATGCTGACACTGGAATGTATGTGTAATAAATACACGCTTATGTTTGTCTGTTAGGTCTGCCGGAGTTTGTTACCAGGCTGAATGTACAATGTTGATGTGAATAATTCATTTCTAAATTACTCTGCCGAGGTGAAATTCCACTGTTATGAAAAATGGCTTCGTCTCTCTCGACTTGCCATAAAAAAAACTATTCGCTCGTTTGTATTTTCTCGTCAACATTGTGAGTCAAGTTCCAGCGTTTACTTTTCCTTGATAGTTTTTGCATATATGTATATTTTGTATAAATTTTAATATTGGTCTCCTCTACAGATCATGATAATTTTATTAATTTTAAATTATCATTAGATATCCCCCCCAAAAAAAATAAAGAAACCTTTTGAGAGATTGCCTGATTTATTTCAAACTTTTATTTTTTCTTCCAACTTTTTGATTATATATCGCTTATAACTCTAAAACGTCTCGTGTAATCGGCATCAAATATTCAACACTTGTGTACGGTAAAAAAGGTTAAATAAAATTCAGTTGTTTTATGAAAGGTTTCAGTTTTTACTATCTCATGCTTCTTAGGGCAAGGATAATTACTGTTAAGTTTCGTTTTACGTGCAAGCAAATTTGTGATGAAGTAAAATCGTAAAACAAAAAAAGACTTGGAATCATTGAAATCCGTCCCAGAACTGGAGAATGACTTATCCGATCGAGTTCAAGTTTTCATCAATGAGGTAATTTTCTGAACGCAAGAATCACTCTGCCATTGGTTGGCATAAGTCCCAATTTGCCAGGTTTATTGAAGAAATAGTGATATTTTTTTATTCATTAACTAATGAATGCCTCTTCTGAGTAACTTCAAAATATTGTTGCCGATGCATTCTAAAATAAGGATGATAAACAGTAAAGCTAGTTGGAATTGGTAAAAATTTGAAATTTTTACTGAAATAGTAAAAAGCTTGACATTTTTACTTAAATAGTAAAAAACTTGAAATTTTTACTGAAATAGTAAAAAACTTAAAATCGTATGAACTTCAAACTCTTAGTGCTGCTGTATCATAATAATAAGTATTGTTTTATAAATTTTCAGTTATTTTGCAGCTAATTTGTCATTTCTTTAAATTTTATCAAATACGGTTTTCAGAAAAGTCAAAAGATTTTTTTCTTATAGGATTATCGATAATTTGAAATCGAATGTAAATTTGAAAGGTAAACTAGACAAAAAATCCTTAAATTTATGACATTTTTAATTTTATCTAGGGAAGAATTTCCTATTTTTTTTTTTTTTTTACATTTCCAGAAACACTTTCATTTGCTTTATCACATTTTATTACTATTACTCGAGAATACCTTATTCAACCAGCTTCAGAATCTCAGCGCTTGTGTTATGTATCTTGGTAAGATTCAGAGGATTATTTACATGCGTGGGTGCTCCATGAACAATGCCACACGAGCCATTTCCATATTATTTCCGCGTGCTATTAGAGAAAGGATCCTCTAATAGGCTATTTTGCCACTTTTAACCTCGCAACAGTATATTATTATTTTACATTGCAATTTTTTTCCAATGATGCTGATGAGTAGCTCTTGATCCAAGGAGTTGGACTTTCCCTTGCTTGCTCCGAATTAGAATACCTCGTCTTAAGGACTTAGTGCTTTCCTCTACTTAAAATACAACAATTGTGAACGGCACCAGTCTTCAATGGCTGATTCATCGTATGAAATGGGTAAATTTTTCAGAGGTTTATCAGTGTAGGCTCAGACTTAGTAAGATTTTGTGCAATAACTGGAAAATTCCTCTTGTGGTCAACTTTAAACTTTTAGTGCTGAAGAGTTTTCCTCAACGGGAAACAGTCTCTTGATGTTAGGTTGTGTAAATTATAATATGCCAATTTTATTAATCAAATTTGTTTCTGTGAAATTATTGCAGACTGGCTCCTCTGATCAGAAATAAGTCAAGTATTTGTATTTGGTTATCGTAAGTTAAATCAACTTAATGGTCTTTTATGTACCTATGTCATTTGTTGTGTGAAATAATTAAAAAAAATTGGAATCGTTTTAGTCCTATCAATTACCGAAAAATGCCTTTTCTGCTCAGCTTCAAACTTTTACCGTTTGACGGGGGGGGGGGAGGGTCATAAAAATGAAACTTGTCTTTTACATTGAGCTGTGTAAATTTCAATTTGCAAATTTTATTAAGAGAATTGTTTCCTTGTAATTAGAGAAGGCCTCTTAATTTGGAGAATTTTTATATTAATTTTAAGCTGTGTAAGTGCCAGTTCGTCATTTTTTTCCCAATTTCACCAAATAGGATTGTTTAGGAAAATAATAAAAACATATATTTTATCTTGCAACATTGTAGTTTTTAAATAAAATGTAAATGAGAAAAAATTATCTTATAAAAAACTAAACATTTTGTGAGAAGTTCCTATTTTCGGTATATTCTCTGCAACATTTACGTTTGCTTTCTCATAAACTTTCGTTTATTATTCGAGAACGCCTTATTCGATCGGCTTCAAATTTTCAGCACTTGTGTCATGTATTAGGGCAAGATGCGTGGGATTATTTGCATGCGTGAGTCCCATGTGCTCATTGCTACATAGGTCATTCACATTTTTTTTTCCGCGTGTTAGATGGAGAAAGACTCTCGATATCGGTGTCAACATTTTCAACACTCGAGTATCCTAGTAAGAGGAAGAGCTGGATATTTACTGGAGTGTGTAGATGCCATTCTATTTTATTTAATCTCTAAATGGTAAAGTATTATATGCCGTATTGCATTATTTTACCTTTGTGCTGGTGGATGGGCTCTTGATCCAAAGAATCTTTTGCTTGGAACAAATCTGAATGCCTCCCCATCCACAGGCACTATGTGAACCCCTACGGGTTTAGCGCTTTCCTATAATTAAAATATGACAGTTGTGACGGGTATCAATGCGTCATATCAGATGGATGGGACTGTGTCGGCCCAAATTTTGATGGATTCTGGGCAGTAACTGGAAAATGCATCTACTGGTCAGCTTTAACTTTTTTAATGCTGATGTGCTTTTCCCAGAGTACACAATCTCTTAAATGTTAGCTTGAGTAGTGTGTCATGATTTCTGTGAAATAATTTAAGAATGTCTCTTCTGATCAGAAACAAGTCACATTTTTTTATTGTATTTGGTTATCCTGCGTTATATCAACTTGTACAAGAATTGTATACAATTCCGACAAGATGAAATTAAGACACATGTGAAACATCTGGGTGTCTTTATTGTAAACGTTTCACCATCCAGTGGCGAAACGACTCTTCACAGAGTCGTGCGATGTTACGCTACTGTGAGGTGTTGTCTTTGTTAGTGTGATGTGACTGTGAGGTGTAGTCTTGCCCCTTTATAAGCCTCCTTGTCATGTTTCCTTTTATAGTTCCGTGATAATGTGAGTAGTCACGAAAGCGCTTGGAATTCCTCTATTTTTTCATAGTGGTTGTCTTGCATATTTTGATATCACCTGTTTACTGTGATCTTTTTGCATATATATATATATATATATATATATATATATATATATATATGGATGGACCAGGTGCTTTGGCTCATTCAGTGCCCTGGTGATGGACCAGGTGCTTAGGCTCATTCAGTGCCCTGGTGATGGACCAGGTGCTTTGGCTCCCTCAGTGACCTGGTAATGGACCAGGTGCTTAGCCTCGTTCAGTGCCCTGGTGATGGACCAGGTGCTTCGGCTCCCTCAGTGCCCTGGTGATGGACCAGGTGCTTCGGCTCCCTCAGTACCCTGGTGATGGACCAGGTGCTTCGGCTCCCTCAGTGCCCTGGTGATGGACCAGGTGCTTAGGCTCATTCAGTGCCCTATGTTATGGTGCCCTGATTATCAAAGCATATTCCATGGATGGAGTAGATGGATTTCGTAGGAGATTTTGTTTGTGGGATTGGTTTTGGGTTTTAGGGGGACCTACCTAGTGTGGACCTTATTTCTGTGTTGTTGTGAGTGAGAGGGGTTGGATTTGAACGGGACTTGCACAATGGTTGGGAAGGGGGGGGGGGTGTTGTCGGGGCTTGTTGCTTGGATGGTGATGGGGATGGGTTGGACAAATATTTTTGTTGGTGGTTGGTTTTGAAATGGACCTGCCAAGTATGGGCCAGTAGGCCTGTTGCAGTGTTCCTCCTTTCTTATGTTCTTATGATTCAAGTTAGATAAGTTTAGATTTAGAAAGGATATAGGGAAGTATTGGTTTGGAAATAGGGTAGTTGATGAGTGGAACAGTCTGCCTAGTAGGGTTATTGAAGCAAGGACCTTGGGTAGTTTTAAATTTAGGTTGGATAAATTCATGAGTGAGAGGGGTTGGATTTGAGTGGGAATTGCACATGAGTAAATAAAATTATCAAAGCTTATTTCTTGGGTAGCATTGAAATTAGGTTGAGCAAATATTCTGTTAGTGGGATTGAATGTGAAGGACCTGCCTAGTATGGGCCAACAGGCCTGCTGCAGTGTTTCTCCTTTCTTATGTTCTTATATATATATATATATATAAATATATATATATATATATATATATATATATATATATATATATATATATATATATATATATATATATATATATATATATATATATATATGCAAAAAGATCACAGTAAACAGGTGATATCAAAATATGCAAGAAAACCACTATGAAAAATAGAAGAATTCAAGCGCTTCGTGACTACTCACATTATCATAGTTCCTTGATAATGTGAGTAGTCACGAAAGCGCTTGGAATTCTTCTATTTTTCATAGTGGTTTTCTTGCATATATATATATATATATATATATATATATATATATATATATATATATATATATATATATATATACACCCAATTCCTCCTTGGGCACTCGACTCAACCCACAGGCCATTCGGATTGGTGTTGCTCTTAGCCTAGCCGCCCCCATACTCACCGAACATAGGTGTATTTGCTGCAGGGCGACGGCTGATCAATTCGGACTTCATGGTCTCGTGTGTCACATCAGAAGGGAAATATGCCAGACATAAGGAGGTCAACTACATCACAAAGAGAAGCCTCGCCACAACCCGTTGCCCAGCTCAACGGGAACCCCTAGTGCAGAGGTCTGATGAAGTCAAAAGCGTCCTGATGGAGCCACTATGCTACCCTAGAAGGATGGTAAGCAGATTGCTTGAGACTACACCTGTGCCCCCACAATGGCAGACACCTACTTGTCATACTCCGTAGCTGAAGGGGGTGGAGCTGCCAGACCACAGGGAGACCCAGAAGACCCTCAAATATGAAGGCCTTCCCCCTTGCTATAAATTCATCCCAATAGGGTCTGAGACCCTTGGAGCATGGGGCAAGTGTGCTCTAAAGTTTCTCAAAGAGCTGGGTGAAAAACTCATCATAAAATCCATGGACCACAGGGCGGCCAGCTTCCTCTTTCAGAGACTCAGTGTTGCGATCCAGAGGGGAAATGCCTGCAGCATTCTGGGCACGCGGCCCACTGCCGGGGAGCTGGACGAAGTGTTTGAGATGTAGCTCTGAGTTGTTATCTATGTTGTTTTACTCCCTATTGTATTCTTGTCAATGTATTTTGTTAATGTATTTTGTCTTTAAATAAAGTATATAAAAAATATAGGGGGTGGTAGGAGAAAATTTTCAAACAGCTTCAGGGAGAACCTTGAGTTTTCCCTGAAGTAAGTTTATTTTTTTTCTGAGGATGAGGGTCCCCAGGACAGTTCCAGAGGTGGTACCTCCATATATATATATATATATATATATATATATATATATATATATATATATATATATATATATATATATATATATATATATTATTTATTTATTTATTTAAAGAAGCAATGTTTACTTGTCATATTTCATGTTTATTACACAGAAAGAAGAAACAGCAATTCTACCAGAGTGTATAACATTTCACAAGTCTTCTTTTCACACTCTTAAGATGCGATTGTAGTGCTTTCCCGGGTGGTTAATGTCTACCAGAATATTGCCTATATGTTATATGCTCTGGAAAACAATAATCCTCGCGTTCCGAAATGATAAAAATTCAACGATATTCGGCTGACACGATTGACACTTAATATTTATTTCCGTCAACAAATAGCCAATATGCCAATATCCTGGGTATTAAAAGTTGGTCATATGATGAACCCAGAGCCTGAGTGCTAGAATACAGTTATGATGATCACAAAGGGTGGGTGCTAGAATACAGTTATGAAGTTCACAGAGCCTGGGTGATTGAAGATAGTCATGAAGAACGTAGAACCTGTGTAAGAGAAACCATATCCTGTGTGATGTATGTTATAGACACATTCCACGCCTGCTCTACTAGGAACCAGCAGATCAGGTTCCCTGAACCTCCAGAACCATTGTTCAAATATCTGTGAGTTACAAAATTCCCACATCCTTAACCCATATGATCTGAGAACTTGCTTCTCCGAGCTTTCCACAGCCATGAGATAAACCCTTAACTTCTCCGAGCTTTCCACAGCCATGAGATAAACCCTTAACTTCTGGCGTCCTGCACTTCGCCACTACTACCATCTCTCTCTCTCTCTCTCTCTCTCTCTCTCTCTCTCTCTCTCTCTCTCTCTCTCTGGCCACTAGTGCATCCTCTCATTACATCTCATGTATATTAAGCGATCAAGGTCCCAGAACCAAAGCGTTTTCATTAAAGGTGTTCAAAGTGTATGTATTCGTGTCCATTTCCATCTAAATTCTGTTGAGTAAACTTACTTTTTGGTTCGTTTGGTTAACGTGGGTTCACTTGTACCACTGACTAGTGTATATTAAAATTTCGTTTGTACACCCCCTTCATACATTTAAGATTGCGTTCTAAATCCGGCGAACATTAAATGTACGTCCATCTTCAGCCGTCTTTAGCTTAGGACAATACGAATGACTCTCACTCGGGGGCCAGTGTAAATCTACTTCATACTTTATTACGAAATAAATGAAATGATCACTGCTTTCAGACTAATTTTTGACCATCTTATAACTATACATGAATGGGAGCAAAACGCATGAGAATCACTAAACAACGTAATTTAAATATAAAAGAAAATCCATGTAGGGTGCATAACCTCTGTGGAAATGCAAATGACTATATACGATTCCATAATTCTGAATCTTTTAGTTTATCAGGTCTAATGCCTGTCGATTACACGAGGATAAATAAGGCTGTATATCACCTGTTTACAACTAGTCTAAGATAAAAAAACATGGATTTCAGCAAACCCACGATATATACACACAATGAGAGCTTCATGCAAAACTGTGAAGTATAAGACACTGTAAGATAAAGGTGTTACATTATTTTCTTGATCATAATCTTAACAAAGAATCTTGTGCACACTGAAAGTGTAATAGAAATGTATTTTTGGTTTCTTGAAAGAGCTAAATTGCCAATGGATTTACATTTTTGTTATACAATATAAAATCAGAAAGTCTACATGTAGTAAGTAGTCCGGCAAAGCGACTGAATTATTCGTCGAGGAAATGCGCAATAAAACAAACCTGGAGGCTTTGATTTTTTTTGTATTTTTTGCTGTGCTGGTACATCCACTTGCGATATATATAACAACGAAGTGCTGAGGAAAACGATGAAGAATTATTACAAAGACAAAACGAAACATATAGTGAAAATTACAAAATTTGCGTTTTCTGAAAGAATTTAAAAATAAATTATGTGCCACATACTTATGCTATGTAAAAAAACAGAACAGGGCATTATGAAAACTGCTGTATAAAACAAACTGTTCTGCGGAAAATGAGATCAGAAAAAAACACTGAGCTTCCGGATGTTCCTTAATAAGTCAGTCGTCGTGCCGGAACAGTCTTAACTAACTTAACATAGACAAAGGAACAACATGGAACGGATTCGGTATCTCTAGATAACAGAAAATAATGGAAGAATTGAGGAATGGTTAACGCCGATCAAATAAATTAAAAGTCAACTGAAGCCAAGAGACATCAAGAGAAGAGAGATGGAAAGTGAAAGAGAAAAAAGACTGTTTTACAGCCATACGGACACAGATTGCCTCAGTCTTGCAGACGTATAGAAACACTGGTTCAATGTCTTATATATGCACATAAAAAGACAGGTCCAGAGTTATACATACGATAAAAAGACCGATACATAGCCGAACAGACGGATAAAAAAAAGACTGATTTACAGCCATACAGACAGAATAAGACGAGTTCACAGTCATCCAGACAAAAAGGATTCAAATCCATATAGACAGAGGAGGAGGAGTCAGATTTACAGTTACACGAGATATATTTTGAAATATTGAACTTAAAAAATGGTAATTAGTAAGTGAACATTAGAGGCTGATAAAATGACAGTAAGAAGGAAGACGAGATGGTAGTGATAACAAAAATCAATACATTAAACAAAGAGGTAAAGTTCATAACCCAATTTAAAGAAAAAATAATCTTTGGAAACAGACATTGTAGTAAATGGATAAAAATACGAATGTGGCAACTATGACGGCACGAGAGACATGCCAAAAAAAAGGTTAGCAAGAAATATAATAAGAAGCAAATAAATCTTCAGTATTCAAATATTAATACTATTATAATCATGGTTAAGAGTGAAACCCGTATGGATCATACGAAGGAGTAGACTTGCAGTTTTAAACAACAGGATGATTATCCTTGGCGGGTAATGAATACGATAATGAGAAGGAAAGTGGTGGAGCATCTGCGGAGAAGCAGTTTAATAATTGACAATCAGCATCCCTGTCTCACAGACCTGTTGAAGTTCAACGACAGTGTAACAAATGCATAACCAGAGAGAAACGTGTGGGTGGACTGCATCTTCCAAGATTGTAAGGAGGTACTTGACAGTACATTACACAAGACCTAGATTCATAAACTTAAAAATAAGTATAAAAACATCTGAATTTTTTTTCTTTTATTGCATATTTCGAAATTTCAGTGGCATTTGAGGCTTTGTTTGATATGCATGAGATTTTTAAGTATATAAAAACCACTACACTGGATACAAAAAACTAATGTGAAGGAAACAAAGGGTTCTAAGCTGGGAGAAAGTATCAGGATGGATTAGAGTTCATAGTAAAGGCAATAAACTAACTATATGTGGACCAGTACTGGAAGACGTTCTGTTTCTCGTATTCATCTGTGTAACACATTCACGAACCATTAGTAATAATCGTACATATTTCAGCGTTTCCTGCTTACGCACCTCATTGCACGACGTGCAGCGGTTAAAATTGATGATTTTATTCAGTCTAACATAAAATAACCGAGACTAATATATCACAAAATACTGTAATAGTTTTTCATAAATTTATATAAAGCGTACTTTTCAAAATTAACATAGTGATATGAAGATGAATTGGTTAATGATACACCATTATATATAGATCTTCTGTATATGAAATGGTTATTATCATAACCATAATTTTTCAAGGGGTGGACCGGTAAGCCAGTGGAAGGCCTCGGTCAGATGACCAAAAACTACAGCTGCGGTTCATCATATGACTAATACCCTCGTCAGGAAACACTTGTTCTGTTTCCTGATACCTCATACCTAACCTAACCTCAGTATCCATAGTCATGGAAATGTGAATTTAATAAAGGGAATAGAAGCCGCAGGGAACAGGGTAAGTCTCCAACATAAGTGGAGTACGAATCAAGCAAGTGCAGAGTTATGTAAATCGGGGAAGGCGAGAGAAGACTGCAGAGCGTTGTACAAGCTGTACTCACCTATTTGTACTCGCCTATTTGTGGTTGCAGGGGTCGAGTCATAGCTCCTGGCCCCGCCTCTTCACTGATTGCTACTAGGTCCTCTCTCTCCCTGCTCCATGAGCTTTATCAAACCTAGTCTTAAAACTATGTATGGTTCCTGCCTCCACTACGTCGCTCTCTAGGCTATTCCACTTCCTGACAACTCTATGACTGAAGAAATACTTCCTAACATCCCTTTGACTCATAGGAGTCTTCAACTTCCAATTGTGACCCCTTGTTTCTGTGTCCCCTCTCTGGAACATCTTGTCTCTGTCCACCTTATCTATTCCTCGCAGTATTTTATATGTCGTTATTGCTGTGGGAAACATACGTTGTAAACACTACCAAAGAGGACCTTTGGTAAGTATTGTACTGAGTATATCGCTAGAGGCTTGTATAGGATTAGTAACTCCTTCGGGGTTACTAATCTTATATGAGCACTGTGGCTTAGATCTTTCCTTAGAAACCAGCAGCAACAGCATTCAGCTAGCACCTAGGTGCCTATTTTCACGTTACAAGGGCAAGAGGTGTTAGAGTTGCCCATACGAGTCTCCTTGTCAAGGATTTGACCAAGGTTCATTTGCCTGTGAACCGAACACGCTACCACATCCACTTCATGAGGAAAGTGAACTGACATAGTTCATCTTGGGATCTTGATACAAACGAATTCTTCAATACTTGTCCAACCTTTGGACGAAGACCTACTTCGATTAGTGGATGGTACCACTATGACCCCGCCTCCTCCTGCTTCACCTCACCTGTCTACAGTATATAAGCAACTTCTTTTGCCGTATGCTGTACTACTACAAGATTGATGGACTAAACACATCGACTCCAGGCCGAGGGACTGATTACCTCAAACTCCTCCTCTCTTTACAACTTTCTACTTTGTATTGGACTGATGAAGCGACTGTGTGGCGAAACGTTTCCTCAATAAAGATAACCAAGAGTTGCATATGTGTCTAATTTACCAACTCGTCGGTTCTCTGAACCATTCATCTACATACTATTACAACTGCTTGGAAACGTCATATGATCGCCCTTATATGCCGGTAAATACGGTACTTACGAGGATAGACACAAACAAGACATCTTGATTACATTAGCACAAGAACCTAAGAAAATTTGCAATAACAAAGATGGCCAAACTGTTTGCAAAGCCAGAGGTCAGAAACAAGGACAGAGTTGCGTGCGAGTTGAAAGTATGAAGACACAATATGCTGTGCAAGCTATGAATGGGACTACATCTCGCTCAGGTTAGAGCTTAGCTTCGACAAAGCTCTACCCAAAGGAAAAGCATTTACTTTAAACTCTCTTGTTAAATTTGCAAATTAACCACAAGGACGTCAGGTAGTACTGAACCTCAAAGCAGATATAAATAGCCTTGGCAAGGAAGTGTTTGAGGAAGGTTCTTTACAGAACTCTGGTTACTTACAAACGAACAAAATAATACCACAATAACAACCCGGTGAATTCTCCCATTCTCTTTATCTTTATAATAATTCAGTTAGTGAATGGATTGATATGAAGTGTTGGGCGTAATTAATCTAATGAAAATCTCAAATATATATTGAGCCAGTTACATAATTTTGAAATTATAGCAATAAACTGTAATTAAAATAGCTGGCTTTACATGCCCCCTAACAGTGAATATTAATCCAATAATAAGTCATATTAGTCTCATAATAGTAAATAATAATCCCATAATACTTCAAATTAATCCCTCAGTAGTTCATGCTAACCTTATAATAGTTCATTTTAATCCTACATTAGTTCATATTAATCCCATAATATATTATATAATATATTATATAATATATTATTCCTATAATAGTTATATAATTTCCCGAGGACGTTTTTTTAATTTACTTAATTGCGGTTTATTGAACGTTTTCATAGGTTCAGTTACCGTAACCAAACGTAAGCAAATCCATCCCGACGAAGCCTAGCTTAACATAAACCAACCTACCTAACTTAAAACAACCTAGCCTAACATAAACCATCCTAGCCTAACATAAACCATCCTAGCCTAACATAAACCATCCTAGCCTAACATAAACCATCTTAGCCTAACATAAACAAACCTAGCCTAACATAAACCATCCTAGAATAAAATACACATCCTAGCCTAACATAAACCAACTTAGCCTAACATAAATCATCTTAGCCTAACATAAACTGATCTAGCCTAACATAAACCCACCTAGCCTAACATAAACCCACCTAGCCTAACAAACCCATCTAGCCTAACATAAACCCACCTAACCTAACATAAACCCACCTAGCCTAACATAAACCAACCTAGCCTGACATAAACCAACCTAGTCTAACATAAACCATCTTAACCTAACATTAACCATCCTAGTCTAACATAAACCATCATAGTCTAACATAAACCAACTTAGTCTAACATAAACCCACCTAGACTAACATAAACCATCCTATCCAAGCATAAACCATCTTAGTCTAACATAATCCAACATCAACCTGACTCTAAATTAACGTAAAAATAGAAATATAATTAAAACTGGAAATGTTACTAAAGTGGAAATAAAATATATTTCATGTTGTGCTAAATCCATGTGGCTCATTCTGGCACTGTCCTTAGGAGTGCCTTGGTAGGTAGCAGTGCCTTGGTCAGTAGCAGTGGAAAGGTAATTAGCAGTGCAAGGGCCTGTATCAGTGTTTTTTTTAAGTAGCAGTGGAAGGGCCAGTGGCAGTGCCTTGGTAAGTAGCAGTGCAAGGGCCAGTAGCAGTGTCTTGGTAAGTAGCAGTGCAAGGGCCAGTAGCAGTTCCTAGGTAAGTAGCAGTGCAAGGGCTAGTAGCAGTGCCTTGGTAAGTACCAGTGAAAGGGTCAGCAGCAAAGCAAAGGTCAGTAGCAACGCAAAGGTTAGTAGCAGTGCCTTGGTTAGTAGCACTACAAGGATCAGTAGCAGTGCCTGGGTAAGTAGTTGTGCAAGGGTTAGTTGCAGTGACTGGGTAAGAAGCAGTGCGAGAGTCAGTAGCAGTGACTGGGTTAGAAGCAGTGCGAGAGTCAGTAGCAGTGACTGGATAAGTAGCAGTCGAAGGGTCAGTAAAAGTGCCATGATCAGCAGCAGTGTCAGAGTCAGTACCAATGCGAGAATAAACAACAGTGCCTGGGTCAGCAGCAGTGACAGAGTAATAGAAGGATCAGGATCAGTAGCAGTGCCATGGTAAGTAGCAATGCCAGGGTAAGTAGAAGTGCCTGGGTCAGTAACAGTATCAGGGTAAGTAGCAATGTATTTGGTTCATAACAGTGCAAGGGTCATCACAGTGACAGTGGTAGTGCCAAGGTAAGTGTTGCCTAGTTCAGTAGCAGTAGAGGCGTTAGTAGTACCCGGTCTGAGTAGCAGTGCATGGAGAGTAGTAGCCTCAGGGTTAGTAGCAGTACCAGCGGTCAGAAGCAGTGCCAGGGTCAGTAGCAGTGCCAGGGTTAGTAGCAGTGCCAGGGTCAGCCGTTTCAGGGTCAGAAGCAGTGCCAGGGTCAGTAGCAGTGGCAAGGTCAGTAGCAGTGAAATGGCCATTAGTTCTTTCAAAGACAGTGACAGCCAGGGTAAATAGCAGTGCCTTGGTTAGTACAAGTTTTCAGCTCAGGAGCAGTGCTAGGATCAGTAGCAATGCCACTGACAACACCGTAATTGACAACAGCACTGCCATTAACTGCAGCAGTGCCACTAACGGAGCTAGTGCCACTGAGAGCAGCAGAAGCGTTGACAGCAGCAGTGCCATGAACAGCACAAATGCCACTGACAGCAGCATTGCCATCGACAACAGTGGAACCATTGATAGCAGTGCCATTGGCAGCATTGTCACTGACAGCAGCAGTGTCATGGACAGCAGCACTGTCACTGAGAGCAGCAGTGCCATGGACAGTAGCAGTGTCGTGAACATCAGTGCCATGGACATCAGTGTCATGGACAGCAACAGTGCCATGGACAACAGCAGGGCCATGGACAGCAGCAATGTCACGGACAGCAGCAGTGCCATGGCCACTAGCAGTGCCCAGTCTGCTGAAACAAATTATTGTGTTGACACTTAAAAAAATCAGGTTTTCATAATAATTCATCTACATTCTACAATATTAAATGAGGAAAATAATAGCTTCATGGAGCCCACTGTTGCTTGTGCTATTTTTCGTGAAAATTAAAAAGAAAATCGTTGCTCTGTGTTAATGATTAGCGTAATCTATGTTGGCTGGTCTATGTTGGCTGGGCTACATAAATTAGCCCGCCAGCGTTTCTTGAAATGTTAGAGAAGTTATGGAATGGTGAGCAGGATACATATGCAAAAACCTAAGTATATTTGTTGTGGATACATTTCAGTTGCCAAAGAAAGCTTCTTTATGGAATATAGGCGATCATAACATTCAAGAACATATACGAGGTTATTTAGAGTTGATTGGCTTCTTAGCCTTGAAATAAAGTGGTTTATTCTTTAAGCTAAGGGACGGAGCCTCTGAAATTTGCTTCATATGTTTCCTCGTGGGTTATATATTCGCTTGTATTCGACTGAAGAAACCTACTGCGTAGGTGAAGGATTGCGACAGTAAAGATACCTAAGTGTTGTGGGAAGAGACACTTATATAGAGTTCCGGATATTTATTCTTCAGTCCACTAGGACTGAAGAAGCCACTTGTCGGTATCACCATACCATTTTTCATACCTAAGTGTTACACATGCGCCTTGTCATCAACTTGTCAATATAGCATACCATAAATATTAAGACTCAACACGTAGCGTAGCTCAATACTCTATTCTTGGTCTTGTGTAAACAGCGCCGCTTGGTGATCAACGCTAAGGCAAAGCCGAGACATTTAAGACCAGGCGTATAAAATAATTTATCCCAATTTTACAGTTAGCTGTGATCCCAAGATATCTTTTCTGATTAAAAAAAATTCAAGCATGAATTTTACTAGTAAACAATAAAAATTAGAGTGAAGAACTGTATAGTTGTTCATACGAGGCACTGTATTTAATGTGTGTCTAAAGTAGACCTAAGAATGCCCGCAATGCACAGCATAATAGGGGCTTTTGGCATGTACATCTCATTAATAACTATATTTCTTGTCTACCATGTAACATTGTACCATGTCTCAATAAAGTATTATTATTATTATTATTATTATTATTATTATTATTATTATTATTATAAAGTGCATCACTAGAGAGGTTGGCGAGGAGTGCATAACAAAGATGTCAAACTTAGCTCACTATAGAGGCCATTAGGTTCCGCGTTAGCTAGTACAAGTTGTTCTAAGTGTGTTCACTTTCTTACTGATGTAAGAAGGAGAACTCACAACAATTTACAAGGTACAACGACCAGGTGTTCCTTGCTGGTGCGCCTATATTTATGTCCACCGGGCCTGACATACTGCAGCTGATACGCACAAGCAAAAAAATAGGACAAAAATACAAGTGGGACATTCAGAGCCGGGGAGAGTCATCAAGCAAGCTGTCACCCGGTGACACAGTGCCACTCACTGAGGGCCAGGTGCAGCAGTAACCTAAGTGGCCTGACTGCCAGAGAGTGGTGGTGGTGACGATAACACCAGCACCCACTATCCACCTTCCTGAATGCTAAGTACCACATGCTTCCTCCTCCTCATGGAGGGTGAAGTATGTGCAATCACTTGGATTCCATTCACCTAAGTTCCAGGCACTTACACTGATGATACCTGAGATATAATAACCTAATTTTAAGGCATAGAAATTATTCTTTCCAGGAGTTCAGTAACTCCATCTCGTAATGTAGAGATTTGTTAAAAGTTCATACAAGAAAGTAAATACACGCCTTGTCGTCAGAGTAAGATTAAATGTTTCACTCCTTACGTTTGACTAAACGGAAGGTGCAGTGTAGCAACTAGTAAATTTGCAGATGAACGCGGCTTCAGCAACGATTGCCTGGCTAACAGTATGACTGCGTAACTGGCTGGCATCTACAACCAGCCAAACATTACTGGGACACAAAATGTCCACAGAGGCAATACAATGATTCATACTAGTGTTGCGAATTTTATTTACGAGGATTGAAATTTCTGAAAATTGGGAAATGAAGGTATTGTAACAGAATAATAATAGCTATGGGATCCTCTTATTTTTGGATTAATTTCGAAGATAATATATTTGCTTACCATCACTTAAACTGGTCTACAAGTTTTTAAGAGCATAGTGATTCGGAGAAAAAAGGAATATCACATTAATGTTTTTTGGGGTGATTAAAAAAGAATATTACCATTACAATGGAATGAATAAAGGAAATTTTATGTATTGTTTAAAAGATTACACATTGTGGTTATAGGAAACTATATATGATTTAAACAATTATACATTGTGGCTTTGAATTAAGAGTCTTTTCCATATACAATACCATTCGCAATTTTAAGCATCATTTCCATTTTCGATGACCCAAAATTAGTAATGAATGATTACTTTTATTGTCGAAATATTTTTGCTTTAGTTCAGTATTATCTGTAAGAATTAGACGAGTCTTATTAGGACTAATATCTGTGATGCAAATGTTTATTGGAGGCAAAATAACATATATAAACATGAGTTTATATTCATTATTTGTTCGAGACAGGTTCAGGAAAGGTTGACATCATATGACATCTAGTTATCTGACATTGTCATGAAGCACTTAGAGCTAACTGTACTCTTTCTCACTATGTATTCAACAGCATCTTATGTGGGATATGTTTTCTCTGTCCGGGCGTTCATAGAATTAACAAAAACTGAAAGCAAGGACTCATTTTATTACCAATTTCCACCCAAGGGACATTATCAAGGATGAAAGAATACCTTTCTATCAGTGTCCATATTACCACTTGCCGTATATGGCACTGTTTACGTAATACCAGCGTTTAAAAGCGTTCACGTGAGCTGTTTCGATGACTTTCTTGTGAATATTCACCGACAAAAATACTTTTGGCTATTTTTTTAAATTTTCCTTATTAATATATATATATATATATATATATATATATATATATATATATATATATATATATATATATATATATATATATATATATATATATATATATATGTCGTGCCGATTAGGTAAAACTTGGGATTTTGGCTTAAATAGCAACGCTCACCTTGCCATATAAGACAAGTGAAAATTTGTGTATGCAATAATTTCGCCAAAATCATTCTGAACATAACGAAAAAATATATTTCATTGTGTTTGTTTATTATTAAATTAATGTTAACGTATCTAAAATATATTTAGTTGGGTTAGGCTAAATTAAATTGCGCTTGTTGTAATAAGGTTAGGTAGGTTTTCAAAGTTTCTCTTGGTACAAAATTATAAATTCTTACATTAACATAAATGAAAAAATATATCTTTAAACGTATAAGAGAAAATTTTAGAAAGGACTTAATTTTAGATGAGTTTTTGCTAATTGACCAGTTTTACCTAATCGGCACGACATATATATATATATATATATATATATATATATATATATATATATATATATATATATATATATATATATATATATATATATATATATATATATATATATATATATATATATATATATATTATATATATATATATATATATATATATATATATATATATATATATATATATATATATATATATATATATATATTATATACATATATATATATATATATATACTATATACATATATACTATATACATATATATATATATATATATACTATATACATATATACTATATACATATATATATATATATATATATATATATATATATATATATATATATATATATATATATATATATATATATATATATATATATATACATACATATATTAACACATCGGCTGTTTCCACCAAGGCAGGGTGGCCCGAAAAGAAAAGCTTTCATCATTCACTCCATCACTGTCTTGCCAGAGACATGCTTACACTAGTTATAAAACTGCAACAATAACACCCCTCCTTCAGAGTGCCGGCACTGTACTTCCCATCTCCAGGACTCAAGTCCGGACTGCCGGTTTCCTCAATCCCTTCATAAATGTTACCTTGGTCACACTCCAACAGCACGTCGGCCTAGAAATGGTTGGATGGAGGGGGTAAAGGAGGTTTTGTGTGCGAGGGGCTTGGACTTCCAGCAAGCGTGCGTGAGCGTGTTAGGAGCGAATGGATTCAAATGGTTTTAAGGACTTGACGTGCTGTTGGAGTGTAAGCAAGGTAACATTTATGAAGGGATTCAGGGAAACCAGCAGGCCGGACTTGATTCCTGGAGATGGGAAGTACAGTGCCTGCACTCTGAAGGAGGGGTGTTAATGTTGCAGTTTTGTAGATGTAGTGTAAGCACGCCTCTGGCAAGACAGTGATGGAGTGAATGATGATGAAAGTTTTTCTTTGTCAGGCCACCCTGCCTTGGTGGGGAAACGGCCTATGTGTTAATGAATAAAATAAAATATATATTTATTTATATATATGTCGTACCTATTGAAAATGTATATCTCTCAGTGTATATCCACCTAAAGTTGCATATCTCTTAGCATCTATATAATGTTTTATGTACATCTCTTAGTGTATATTCATGTTAGTTGCATACATTTCAATGTATGTTAATCTGTATTCGCATACATCTCAATATGCAAAACAACCACTGTGAATGAATAGTGAACTTCAAAGTGCTTCCGTGGTTTCTCACAACATCAATATATATATATATATATATATATATATATATATATATATATATATATATATATATATATATATATATATATATATATATAGTATATATATACCGTAAAGCTGGGTATCTCTCAGTGCAATGTTTTGAAGACTGGGGAAGGGGCAAAAGGACTGGGCACGGAGTATAGACTCTATGGGTGAACATAGTGCCTGATATATTGACAGAGACTAGCATCAACCGATTAACTTCTGCAGCTAATAGTCCTTTGGCAACAAATGTTTGACAAGCATTCAAGAAACTTAACATGCCATGCTCATCTTAGAATACGCATCAGCATGGAACCCACAAATATTGAGCATATAACCGACATCCGAAAAAATCATATTAAAAGGAAGAAAATGCGGAAGTACGGAACGAGTTTTATTCCACGACTAACAGGAATTAGCTAACAGGAAAGGCTAACAGAACTGAATCCAGCAACACAGGAGAAGAGAAGAACCAGGGAAGACATAAAATACTTAGAGGAATTGATAGGGTAGGCAGGGATAAGCTGTTTGAGAGACTGGGATAGGTATTCGGGTTCATAACAGGAAGTTAAAGACACGGATGAGTCACAAGGAAGTCATGAAGTCTTTTGTCTGGGTTAGGTTGGTCAAGTAGTGTGTTGACCTTGATGTAGATGTGGTGGAGGCTGTCACCATACATAGTGTTAAGAGTAGGACCTAGGAGGCTAGGAGGGAGTGACTCTGGATGAGGCGGGGCCAAGAGCTACGTACTCGACCCCTGTAACCACAAGGTGATGAGTACACACAAAACACACAAAAAATACACACAAAATACACACACACACACACACACACACAAACACACTCACAGGCACGCATAAACGGAAAGGCACTGCAATGGATCAGAGAATACCTGACAGGGAGGCAACAACGAGTCATAGTACGTGACGAGGTGTCAGAGTGGTCGCTTGTGACTTGCGGGTTTCCACAAGGGTCAGTTCTAGGACCATTGCTGCTTTTGGTATATGTGAATGAAATGACGGAATAGATAGACTCAGAAGTGTCTCTGTTGTAGATGATGTGAATTTAATGGGGAGAATTAAATCGGATGAGGATCAGGCAAAACTACAAAGGGATCTGGACAGGCTGCAAGCCTGGTCCAGCAACTGGCTCCTCGAATTTAACCCTGCCAAATGTAAAGTCATGTAGGTCGGGGAAGGGCAGAGAAAACCGAAAACAGAGTATATGCTACGTGGCCAAAGACTGCAAACCTCACTCAAGGAAAAGGATCTTGGGATGAGTATAATACCGAGCACAACTCCTGAGGCGCACATGAACCAGATAACTGCTGCATAATGTGGGTGCCTTGCAAACCTATGAATAGCGTTCCGATACCTCAGTAAGGAATCGTTCAAGACACTGTACACCGTGTACGTTATGCCTATACTGGAGTATACAACACCAGTTTGGAACCCACACCTAGCCAAGCACGTAAGGAAACTAGAGAAAGTGCAAAGGTTTGCAACAAGACTAGTCCCGGAGCTAAGAGGCATGTCCTACGAGGAGAGGCTAAGAGAAATTGACCTGACGACACTGGAGGACAGAAGAGATAGGGGGATATGATAACGACATAAAATACTGAGAGGGATCGACAAGGTGGACAGAGACAGGACGTTTCAGAGATGGGACACAGCAACAAGGGGTCACAGTTGGAAGTTGAAGACTCGGATGAAGCACAGGGATGTTAGGAAGTATTTCTTTCAGTCACAGAGTTGTCAGGAAGTAGAACAGTCTGGGAAGTGATGTAGTGGAGGCAGGAAGAGTGATATAGTAGCGGCCAGTGAAGAGTCGGGGCCAGGAGCTGTGTCTCGACCCCTGCAGCCACAACTAGGTGAGTACACAGACACACACGCACACACACAAACACACACACACACACACACACGTGCCTTGCCTCTAGTCCAAGATTCTCTCTCAAGCTTCGTCACACGCTGGACTCCAGGATCATTCAACTTGACACACACATTCCACACTCCGTTGCATTCTGCAGCTCAACAGGAGACGAAGTCCCTTAATCCTCGACCTCGCATTGCAGAACTGCACCTTGACGCCGGTCCGTATTGCATGCAATCTGATGTCTGGGAGGAGCTGTGGAATTTGGAGTTTGGTGGTAGTGGTGAGTTGGCTCTGAGGTTTTGGGATGGCTGGGAGTTAGGGATTGGTGGAGGGGTGAGAAGTCAAGGATGGGTGGGTGATAGGTTAGGGATGGGTGATTGGGAGGTTGGGGATGGGTGACTGGCAGGTTGGAGATTGATTGCTGGATGTATCGCATGAGATGGGTGCGTGGATGTAACGTTAGGGATAGGTGGCTGGGAGGTTAGGGCCTTAGGGACGGGTGGGTAGATGGATGGTTAAAAATGGGTGGGAGGGTGTAAAGTTAGGAATGGGTGAGTGAGACCTGACCTGTACTTAGCTCCAGACCTGACCTGTACTTAGCTCTGTGAAGACGTGTCTTGTGTGCTCTCTGTGAATCTGAACAAGATGTCCTCTCTTGAGCTACTCTACCAGCAGCTGAAGGAAGAACTGAGGGTAGCTAAGCTTGAGATACAGCGACTGACTGAGGAAAACAAGAGGATTCGTAGTATTCCTCCTGTTGAGAATCCTCATGCCAAGAAAGGAACCTGGACAGTGGCTGGAATGCATGGGACAAAGTTAAGGATCAAGAGGACGGATGGAGAGGTAGAATCAATGAAGATCCAGGAAACTGTTGTGGAAACATCGAACCGATTCTCTGTGTTACCCGATGAATGTGAGTTGACTACTGGGAACATCACGACGAACAGCACCAAGGAAGGTAAGAACATTGTTCTTGTTGTGGATAGTCAGATTATGTACATGGATAGAGCCTTCTGCTTGAAAGATAGAAGTAGGAGACAGAGGGTTTGCTTTCCTGGGGCTGGGATGGAGGATATTGTTAGCCGTCTGGACGACATCATGAGAGATAATGGGAGAAATCTTATGATCTGTCTCAGTGCTGGAGGCAACGATGTTGGCAGACGTAGGAGTGAGGACCTGACTAGCAGGTATAGGTCAGCAATAGACATAATTAGGAAGAAGGGTGGGGACCCTGTATTTTACCAAGGAGAGGAGTTGGAAATGAATGGTGGTCCAGGGCAATTGGTGTCAAATGCTGGCTGGACAAATACTGTAAGGAAAATGCAGTAACATTCGTTGAAAACTGGGACCTCTTCTATGGCAGAAATGACATGTATGCCAGGGATGGGGTTCACTTATCTAGGTCTGGGGTGGGGGCACTGGAAACTGCAGTGGAGGGAGCTGTTAGGGCTTTAAACTAGTAAAAGTTAGTGGTATGGGTTTTTGGGGAAAAACAGTGAAGTCCAAGCGTAGTAATATTATGAGTTGTAGGGGAACTAGTAATAGGCAGAATAAGGTGGATACTGGAAAGCCAGTGGCACTAGATGACAAGGACAGTAATAGGTATAGAGAAAGAAGGGTCTTTAAATATATATTATAGTAATTGTCGTAGTGCTAGGAAAAAGATGGACGAGTTGAGATTAGTTGCTAGTGCAGGTAACATTGATGTATTTGCCATAACTGAGACGTGGTTTAATTCGAAAAATCGGGACATGCCTGCTGAATGTCACATTCAAGGTTTTAAATTGTTCCAAGTAGACAGAAGTAAGGGGAAGGGGGGTGGGGTGGCACTCTATTTCCGTGATCATTTAAATTATTGCATACAAACGGGTATAAAGTATAAAATAATACATTCAGAGTCTGTCTGGATAGAATTTTCAGAGGGGTGTGAAAAATTTATTTTAGGCGTGATTTACCTTCCTCCAAACTTAGATAGGGAACAAGGGAGATTATTTTGGGAGGAAATTGTTAAGGCCACAAGGCACGATAATGTAGTAATTCTAGGGAACTTTAACTTTAGTCAGATTTATTGGAATTTCTTGACAAAGAATTTAGAATCTAACAACTTTTTAGAAGTAGTTCAGGATTGTTTTTTGAAGCAGTTTGTGACAGATCCTACAAGGGGAAATAACCTACTTGACTTGGTTCTGGCAAACAAGGAAACCCTTGTTAATAATTTAGAAATTACAGAGGAACTTGGCACAAGCGACCACAAGTCAATTACCTTTAGCATTAAATGGATGTATGATAGTAGGGATAATTCAGTAACGGTCCCAGACTTTCGCTTAGCAGATTACAATGGGCTTAGGGAATACTTATCATCTGTGGACTGGGGTAACGAAGAGAGCTATCAGTATGACAGCTTTCTTAACACTATACAGGCTGCCCAAAGAACATTTATCACGTATAAAGAAATTAGATAAGGTAGAAATGACCCAAAATGGATGAATAATAGGCTCAAATATCTTTTAGGGCAGAAGAAAGGAATTTATAGGCGCATTAAATGAGGTGAGGGTCATCTTATAAATCAGTATACTGACATTAAGAGGGACGATAAAAAGGGCATAAGAAAAGCTAAACGGGACTATGAAATTAAAGTTGCTAGGGATTCAAAGACTAATCCCAAAAGTTTTTTCCAGGTTTATAAAACAAAAGTTAGAGATAAGATAGGTCCCCTTAAAAATAACTCTGGGCATTTTACTGACAAGGAGAATGATATGTGCTCTATTTTTAATAATTATTTTCTCTCGGTTTTCACACAGGAAGACACTAATAATATCCCAGTAATTAATTTTTATAATGGCCCTGAAGAAGATAAATTATGTAATATCACAGTCACTAGCGAAATGGTTATGAAACAAGTAGACCGACTGAAACAAAATAAATAGCCGGGTCCTGATGAGCTTTTTGCAATGGTTCTTAAGGAATGCAAATTAGAACTCTGTGAACCAGTAACTAACATTTTTAATTTATCTCTTCAAACAGGTGTAGTGTCTGATATGTGGAAGATGGCTAATGTAATTCCTATTTTTAAAGCAGGGGACAAGTCACTACCATCAAATTATCGCCCAATAAGCCTGACTTCCATTGTTGGCAAATTACTAGAGTCATTTATAGCTGATATTATTAGAAGCCATCTAGATAACAATAATTTGATTAATGATACTCATCATGGATTCACGAGGGGCCGTTCCTGCCTATCTAATTTATTAACCTTTTTCAGTAAAGCTTTTGAGGCTGTTGATCAAGATAAAGAATTCGATATTGTTTATTTAGACTTTAGTAAGGCTTTTGATAGAGTACCGCACCAGAGACTGTTAAAGAAAGTGGCAGCTCATGGCATTGGGGAAAAAGTGCTGTCATGGATCGAGTCATGGCTCACCAATAGGAAGCAGAGAGTGTGCATAAATGGGGTTAAATCCGAATAGGGACTTGTAACAAGTGGTGTTCCACAGGGATCAGTCTTAGGCCCGTTATTTATAATATATATCAATGACCTTGACGAGGGAATTACTAGTGATATGAGCAAATTCGCCGACGACACGGAGATAGGTAGGATAATTGATTCAAACGTAGATGCTATGGAACTTCAGGAGGATTTAGACAAACTTAATTTATGGTCAGAAAAGTGGCAGATGCAGTTCAATGTGGATAAATGCAAGGTTCTGACGCTAGGGAGTGTCCATAACCCTAGCTAGCACTTATAAGTTAAATAATGTAGAACTTAGCCATTCAGATTGCGAAAAAGACTTGGGGGTTATGGTACGCAGCAACTTTAAACCAAGAGAGCAATGCATAAGCGTACGTAATAAGGCAAATAGATTACTGGGATTTATATCAAGAAGTGTAAGCAACAGAAGTCCAGCGGTTATATTACAGCTTTATACATCATTAGTAAGGCCTCACCTAGATTATGCAGCTCAGTTCTGGTCTCCATATTACAGAATGGATATAAATTCGTTAGAAAACATTCAGCGTAGAATGACTAAATTAATATATAGCATTACAAATCTTCCGTATAAAGATAGATTGAAGACCCTAAAATTACATTCACTTGTAAGACGAAGAATGAGGGGAGACATGATCGAGGTATGCAAGTGGAAAATGGGTATTAACAAAGGGGATATAAATAAGGTCTTGAAGATATCTCTCCAAGAGAGAACCAGCAATAATGGATTCAAGTTAGATACGTTTAGATTTAGAAAGGATAAAGGATGGTATTGGTTTGGAAATAGGGTAGTTGATGAGTGGAACAGTCTGCCTAGTAGGGTTATTGAAGCTAGGACCTTGGGTAGTTTCAAATTTAGGTTGGATAAATTCATGAGTGAGAGGGGTTGGATTTGAGTGGGACTTGCATATGAGTAAATAGAATTATCACAGCTTTTTTCTTGGGTAGCATTGAAAATTAGTTTGAGCAAATATTCAGTTAGTGGGACGGATTGTGAAGGAACTGCCTAGTATGGGCCAACAGGCCTGCTGCAGTGTTCCTCCTTTCTTATGTTTTTAACATTATATTTATTTTGGGATTTCGTGTTGAATGAAAGCTGAATATAATTTTTGTTTATAGATGTAGAATGATCCTGTACCGAGTAACCAGGTTTTGTGTACATGGAGCACAGTGAAACTGTGCGGTGAAATTGTGTGGGTGAGGAACTGGGGCGAGGTTGTGGAGTGAGGTTGAGATAAGAGACAAGCGGGGTAAAGAGAGGTTCCTATACGGATCTCCTCCCACCTCCCAGACGGGAGTTGAGTGTCTCAACCCAGGCATGGTGGCGGGGTTGCACACAATGTGAAAAATTGAGGATAAATATGGTAGGGAGATGAATGTCGGAGAAGCTTTAAATGAAGTTGGAGTCAAGGGTGTGAGTTGTTTCTGATGCTACAAAATGCTGCTAGTTGTTTATGTTGCTAGATAACGCTGCTAGTTGTTTCTGTTGCCAGATAACGTTGCGACCTGCATGTGAAGCTAGATCACGGTGCAAATTTTATGTGATGCTGGATAAAAGTACAAATTGTTCTAATGGTGGTTAACGAGTTGCCTTGATAAGTTTAGATTTAGAAAGGATATAGGAAAGTATTGGTTTGGAAATAGGGTAGTTGATGAGTGGAACAGTCTGCCTAGTAGGGTTATTGAAGCTAGGACCTTGGGTAGTTTTAAATTTAGGTTGGATAAATTCATGAGTGAGAGGGGTTGGATTTGAGTGGGAATTGCACATGAGTAAATAAAATTATCAAATCTTATTTCTTGGGTAGCATTGAAAGTTGGGTTGAACAAGTGTTCTGTTGGTGGGATGGAATGTGAAGGACCTGCATAGTATGGGCCAACAGGCCTGCTGCAGTGTTCCTCCTTTCTTATGTTCTTATGTTCTTATAAAAAAGAAGGAACACTGCAGCAGGCCTACTGGCCCATGCGAGGCAGGTCCAATTCTCCTACCGGCTTAATCCTATGCCCTAACCTAGTCAGGTCATGTCACATTCACTTAAGGAAGAAGCACGGCATCTGACCTAGTAGCACCAGCAAGTAAGGTCCAACTCATACCCACTTATGTAATTATCTAACCTCGGGAGTTTGATCCTCTCATCCACAACTCTATTACCAAACCAGTGCTTTCCTATAACCTTCCTGAATCTGAATTTTTCCAACTTAAAGCCATTGCTGCGAGTTTTGTCTAGGCTAGATATTTTAAGCACGCTATTTACATCCCCTTTATTTATTCCTCTTTTCCATTTATACACCTCAATCATATCCCCCCAAATTCTACGCCTTTCTAGAGAGTGCAGATTCAGGGCCCTCAGTCTATCCTCATAGGGAAGATTTCTGATACATGGGATCAACTTTGTCATCCTCCTTTGTACGTTTTCCAGAGCATTTATATCCATTCTGTAATACGGTGACCAGAACTGTGCAGCATAATCTAAATGAGGCCTAACCAAAGATATATAGAGTTGAAGAACAACCTGAGGACTTTCATTATTTATAATTCTTGATATGAAGCCAAGGATTGTGTTAGCTTTATTGCGAACACTTATGCACTGTTGTCTTGGTTTCAGATTACTGCTAACCAGAACTCCTAAATCCTTTTCGCAATCCGTAATATTAAGATCTACATTATTTAGTTTATATGTGGCATGGTTATTTTCCTGTCCAACATTTAGAACTTTGCATTTGTCTATATTAAACTGCATCTGCCACTTCTCCGACCACTGCATCAGTCTATTCAAATCATCCTAGAGTGCTCTAATGTCCTTATTAGAGTGAATTGGACGGCCTATTTTGGTGTCATCAGCAAATTTGCTTATGTCGCTATTTATACCCTCATCTATGTCGTTTATGTAAATTCCGATTCCATGTTTATCAACGATTTCAATAAAATTTCAAATTTATACTTATGAGAATAAAACTTATGGGTTATCGTCTTTCTTATAGAAGGCATCGTCAAAAATATTTTTGACGCCAATCAGTCGAAAAATTCCTTAGTTATTGAGTAAAAGTTCATAATTTCTTCAATAAAATTGGCAAATTTGAACTTTGTTGCAGAAACCATACCAGTGGTGGAAATTTCATGTCAATCAGATGAATCATTCTCCTGTTTTGGTTCCGATTCCAACGATTTGAAGATTTTTGCTGTTTTATTTCATCAAATTTGGCTGCATGCAAAACGAAACTAAATGAGTCGTATCCTGGCGATGCATCGGTCATATGATACTGAAGCCGTTCAGAAGAAGTAAACTGAAACTTATTTTACATAATTTTAACAGGAATAAAAATTTCACATTTTTCCACACATAACATGGTCAAATCTGCACTTAAAAACTTGAATTTTCCACTCCAACGTTATCGAATAAGGAGACATCTTTTTTGTAAACGTCAGAGGCTCCGCCACCGAGGGCTTTGGACGTTATCCAAGCCATTCCAGGAAAGGGTTCATGAACCCTGGTCATAGGGCACGTGAACGTGCCAATTGTTCAAAAAATCTGGTCCTCTTTACCGTGTGTAAGCGTTGAAATTTTTGAAGCCAATTGCATGAGGCGTTCCTGAGTTATGAGCGAAATATTATCGAAAAGTTGAATGGAAGACAAATAAAACAAATAATTCAGGCAACCTCCTAACGCTTCCCTTTGCGGAAAACCTAATTACTCGAGGACCAGTAGAAAAGTCAGTGCTGGTAACACTATTATCAGAAGCGGACAGTAACATGCAAGCAGTAAGGCAAAGCAAACCGACAGATCACAGGTAGAGATACAAGTGAGAGGAACAGTAGGTGACGTGTTTATGTGGAAAAGGACGCTTGTGTACAGTTCAGGACAGTTATTAAAGGAAACGTTGATTGTGATGTCAAATAACAACGTAAGTTGATTGTAAAGTCGGATAACGACGGAAGTCGATTGTAATGTCGGATAACGACGTAAGTCGAATGTAATGCCAACTAACTAAACAAATTGAGTGTAATGATGGATAACAATGCGAGTTGAATGCCATGTTGGACATAAGCTTGGAGGAGGGAAACATGTTTATGACATGGTGATGTGAATAGTTGTGGGTGATGTTGTGAGTAGTTGTGGGTGATGTTGTGAGTAGTTGTGGGTGATGTGAGTAGTTGTGGGTGATGTGAGTAGTTGTAGGTGATGTTGTGGGTGATTTGAGCAGTTGTGGGTGATGTTGTGAGTAGTTGTGGGTGATGTTGTGAGTAGTTGTGGGTGATGTGAGCAGTTGTGGGTGATGTTGTGAGTAGTTGTGGGTGATTTGAGCAGTTGTGGGTGATGTGAGCAGTTGTGGGTGATGTGATCAGTTGAGGGTGATGTGAGCAGTTGTGGGTGATGTGAGTAGTTGTGGGTGATGTTGTGAGCAGTTGTGGGTGATGTGAGCAGTTGTGGGTGATGTGAGCAGTTGTGGGTAATGTGAGCAGTTGTGGGTGATGTGAGCAGTTGTGGGTGATGTGAGCAGTTGTGGGTGATGTGAGCAGTTGTGGGTGATGTGAGCAGTTGTGGGTGATGTTGTGAGTAGTTGTGTGATGTGAGCAATTGTGAGTGACAATGTCTGCCTACCTACCTACCTATGTGAGGAAGATTCTGGGTTGTGTACCTGCTGACCAGGCTTGCTTGCCCTCTTCCCGCACCTACTGACCAGGCTTGCCTGCCCTCTTCCCGCACCTGCTGACCAGGCTTGCTTGCCCTCTTCCCGCACCTACTGACCAGGCTTGCCTGCCCTCATCCCGCACCTGCTGACCAGGCTTGCTTGCCCTCTTCCCGCACCTACTGACCAGGCTTGCCTGCCCTCTTCCCGCACCTGCTGACCAGGCTTGCTTGCCCTCTTCCCGCACCTACTGACCAGGCTTGCTTGCCCTCATCCCGCACCTACTGACCAGGCTTGCCTGCCCTCTTCCCGCACCTGCTGACCAGGCTTGTCTGCTCTCTTCCCGCACCTGCTGACCAGGCTTGCCTGCCCTCTTCCCGCACCTGCTGACCAGGCTTGCCTGCTCTCTTCCCGCACCTGCTGACCAGGCTTGCCTGCCCTCTTCCCGCACCTGCTGACCAGACTTGCCTGCTCTCTTCCCGCACCTGCTGACCAGGCTTGCCTGCTCTCTTCCCGCACCTGCTGACCAGGCTTGCCTGCTCTCTTCCCGCACTTGCTAACCAGGCTTGCCTGCTCTCTTCCCGCACCTGCTGACCAGGCTTGCCTGCTCTCTTCCCGCACCTGCTGACCAGGCTTGCCTGCTCTCTTCCCGCACCTGCTGACCAGGCTTGCCTGCTCTCTTCCCGCACCTGCTAACCAGGCTTGCCTGCCCTCTTCCCGCACCTGCTGACCAGGCTTGCCTGCTCTCTTCCCGCACCTGCTGACCAGGCTTGCCTGCTCTCTTCCCGCACCTGCTGACCAGGCTTGCCTGCTCTCTTCCCGCACCTGCTAACCAGGCTTGCCTGGCAAAAGATGATGCCTCACAGGAAAGGCCATTCGCTCTCCTGCCATAATCTTTTCGTAAATTTCTTCGGCAGTTGATATCAGCCAAATTGGTTTCCAGGATTGTGAGTTCCTTCCTATCCTCTCGTTTTTTTCCTACTGGAATGACCGTTGTCGAGGCTCTGAGGAGGAGAAACTTACACAGGTCGTAACCGGATACGAGGCACTTGTTTTCCCACGGTTGAAGAAGTGCTCAGGGAGAGAGAGGCACTCAGGGCTCAGGAAGAGAAGCACTCAGGGTTCAGGGAGTGAGGCATTCAAGGCTCAGGGAGGGAGGCGCTCGGAGCTGAAGGATTGAGGCATTCAGAGCCGAGGAAATTAGACACTCATGTAGTGAATTTAGAGATAAACAAATTCATACCTGAATTAAATAATCTAGCTAGCATCATCTATAAGGTTTACCTCATTGCCTTTTTTAGATGTTTTAATTATTAAGGGGAACAAAGAATTTAAATTCCAAATATACGGAAAACCAACAAATAAGTACTCTTATGTACACTATAATTCTTCGTTAAATATTTTGTACTCTCCTCAAGGTTTTACAGAGGTCTGTGTATTTGCAGCCCAGAGATCATAGATGAAATATTGAAGGTTTATGAATTTTCAAATGATGTAAAATATCCTAAAAATTAATTGATAAATCTTTTGAAATTGCCAGATGTACACTTTACAACTCATAAAAAGACAAAGAAACATATTCAACCAAGAATATGTTGGTTCTACTTAAAAAAAAATCCATATCAAAGTTTTATTTAAAAATCCTGATACAGTAAAAAAAATATTTGATTAAGAATTCCCCTCAAAATGCTGATAGGTGAGGCTCTAAGATTCCCTGTATGAAATGCAATAAAGGTTATTATGGTGAACTGGAAAAAGTCTAGAACTAAGAGTCTAAGAGTCTAATGCTCATTTTATTCAAGTGAGAAATTTTAACCATCAAATGAATTTTGAGAAGTTCGTGAAGTTTGTATAAATTAAGTTCATGGTTGAGCGAAATACAACGGAATCAAGCTTAATAAAAAATAGTATTAAATACAATATGAATATAAGTTCTGTGTTGCATAAAATATTTATTTATAATGAAAAGAATTTGCGAGGATTTTAAACTATGCCTGACATGTCCCTCTAAAATTAATTTTATATGTGAACTGACTAAATATTCACTATATTCCCACACTCGGTCAGTAGGGACCTGTGTGAGGTCATATTTCAGCTCTTGATTTGTTATTTTAACTATTCCTTAATATTGAGAAATCTCGAAAACGCTTCAATTTCATTATTTTTTTTCACCGTGGTTATTTTGAATACTGTGAACTTAATGCATATATATTCAAAATAACCACAGTGAAAAAAAGTGAAATTGATTTCTGATTATCAAGGAAAAGGAAAAATAATAAATTAACAGAAGACTTTATATATATATATATATATATATATATATATATATATATATATATATATATATATATATATATATATATATATATATATATGTCGTGCCGAATAGGTAAAACTAGTCAATTAGCAAGAACTCATTTAAAATTAAGTCCTTTCTAAAAATTTCTCTTATACGTTTAAAGATATATTTTTTTCATTTACGTTAATGTAAAAATTTATTCTCTAGTTGGTCGATGCATGCAGGGGATGAGATGAAAAGTTGTATGCCACCTGCCTGAAAGCTGGCTGCCTTAGATCAACGTCCAGCGAGAGCTGGACGCCAAGGTATTGGTCCAGTGTGGTACGGTCGGTTAAGCACTGCATACCTTGTCACAAGGTTCGTAGGTTCGAGTCTCCTTCGGCCAGAGATCAGTGTTTGTGAATATTTCGCCTGCTTTTGCGAATTCCTAGCATATATATATATATTATATATATATATATATATATATATATATATATATATATATATATATATATATATATATATATATATATATATATATATATACATATATATATATGTCGTGCCGATTAGGTAAAACTGGTCAATTAGCAAGAACTCATCTAAAATTTAGTACTTTCTAAAATTTTCTCTTATACGTTTAAAGATATATTTTTTCATTTATGCTAATGTAAGAATTTATAATTTTGTACCAAGAGAAACTTTGAAAACGTACCTAACCTTATTACAAAAGCGCAATTTAATTTAGCCTAACCCAACTAAATATATTTTAGATACGTTAACATTAATTTAATAATAAACAAACACAATGAAATATATTTTTTCGTTATGTTCAGAATGATTTTGGCGAAATTATTGCATACACAAATTTTCACTTGTCTTATATGGCAAGGTGAGCGTTGCTATTTAAGCCAAAATCGCAAGTTTTACCTAATCGGCACGACATATATATATATATATATATATATATATATATATATATATATATATATATATATATATATATATATATAAAGTTTCTCAAAGAGCTGGGTGAAAAACTCATCATAGAAACCAAGGACCACAGGGCGACCAGCTTCCTCTTTCAGAGACGCAGTGTTGCGATCCAGAGGGGAAATGCCTGCAGCATTCTGGGCACGCTGCCCACTGCCGGGGAGCTGGACGAAGTATTTGACATGTAGCTCTGAGTTGTTATCTATGTTGTTTTACTCCCTATTGTATTCTTGTCAATGTATTTTGTTAAGGTATTTTGTCAATGTATTTTGTCTTGAAGCTGCCAGCAAATTCGCTGACCTCTTGAAGAAAGTCAACGATGCTCCTGCAAACAATGGATCCTGGCACAACCTTCTGCTTTTTGGCAATGCCTGTTTGGCTGTCCCACCAAGGAGGGACAAGTCACTAGCTACATCTGTTATCAGGGCAATAAATGCATTCCCTAGAGATGACAACCTTGTCCGTATCCCCTCCAGGACGTCAAACACCCGCCAGGCAAATGTCAACAACAGGACACCAGACGCCTCAAAAATCAGGGCCCACATTAGCAGAAAAATAGAAGAGGGTAATACTATCGGAGCACTGAGGCTTATAACCAGTGAGGATACCATCGCTCCTAAGGATATCATTACAGCACAAGCCCTGAAGGACAAACATCCGCCCAGGGCTCCCAGTACCAACATTGACCCCCTTGACATTGCAGCAGGTCAAGAACATTTAACCTTACGGGACGCCGATGTGTATAAAGCTGCTATGTCTTTCCCACAGGGCTCAGCAGGAGGTTTCACTGGTTTAAGGCCACAACACTTGAAACAAATGCTCAATCCAGGTCTTGGTGAGGTCTCTGAGAGATTGTTGTCTGAACTCACCAAATTTTCCAATGGGTGCCTGGCTGGTAGTGTCCCACAGACCATTAGACCCCTTTTCTTTGGTGCCTCACTGTGTGCCCTCCGGAAAAAGGATGGAGGAATCAGGCCCATTGCAGTGGGCAACACCCTTCGGCGCCTAGTTGCCAAGGCTGCAGTACGAAGGGTGAGTCAAGATGCTGCCTCAATGTTGAAACCAACTCAGCTCGGTTTTGGTGTTCAACAAGGCTGTGAAGCAGCTGCCCATGCAGCACGAGTATACATCAACAACATGTCCAATGAAAAAGCCTTAATCAAATTGGACTTTGCCAATGCTTTCAACTCAGTCAGAAGGGATGCTGCTCTCCAAGCAGTTTCTAGGCACTTTCCTTCCCTCTATCCCTTCATAGAATCGTGTTATAGTGTGGCTTCTAAACTTTTGTTTGGGGACCATGAAATTGACTCGTGTGAGGGTGTGCAACGGAGGGACCCTCTTGCTCCCTTTCTATTCTGTCTAGCCATCAAGGATGTCACAGAAGCATTGTCCAGTGAGCTCAATATCTGGTTCTTGGATGACGGGACCCTAGCTGGCACTACACAATCTCTCCTGGGAGACATCAGGAAAATTAAAGATATGGTAGGTAGCCTGGGCCTATCTTTAAACCCCACCAAATGTGAGATAGTTTCCACCAATCCACAGATGATCCAGGACATTAGAGCTGTTTTACCAGGGGCACGAGCCATCGATCCAGCCAACAGCACTCTCCTTGGTGCTCCCCTTGGGCCCAATGCCATCGATCTGGTCCTGGAAAAAAATCTCCGACCTCAGGACGATGGAAGGTAGGATGAAAGACATTGATACACATGATGCCTTCTACCTACTCACCAGGTGCCTGTCAATCCCAAAACTTACATACTTCCTGAGATGTTCCCCAGCCTTCAACAGCCCGAAACTCGAGGAATACGACTCTCTCCTCAAGACCATGCTAGAGAGTGTATTGAATCTTTCCCTCGAAGATGGACAGTGGTTGCAAGCTTCACTTCCAGTCAGACTTGGGGGGCTGGGAGTACGCAAATCCTCCCAGATTGCCCTACCAGCCTTCTTATCCTCTTCCATAGCATCAAATGAGCTAATAAAACAAATTCTTCCATACAACATCAGTGATTCAGCAGGAATACAGGACCCTAGCTACACCAGTGCCATCACTGAATGGGAGACTCTTGCTGCTCCAACACCAAAACCTAGTGAAGAACAGGCCTACAAACAGTCAAGCTGGGACAGCCCCATTGTTGAAAAGATACTTGCCAATATGCTCAGGGCCGTAACATCAGACAGGGAGACTGCCCGTCTCCTAGCCGTGAGTGCACCTCACTCTGGGGACTTCCTCCAAACAGTTCCCATTTCGGCCATGGGAACACGCCTGGACCCTAAGACCCTTCGTATTGCAGTGGCTCTGCGCCTTGCTGCCCCCATTCACACGGAATATACGTGTATTTGCGGCGATGCGCAAGCCGACCAATATGGTCTACATGGTCTTAACTGTTCTAAAACCAAGGGTTGGCATGCAAGACACAATGAGGTCAACGACATCATAAAGAGAACCCTCGCTACAGCTGGATGCCCAGCCGAGAGAGAGCCTCGATCACTAGCAGCCAACAACGCCCACAACCCAGCAAACCGCCCGACGGGATCACCATCTATCCTTGGAAGAATGGCAAGCTCTTAGCATGGGATTATACCTGCGTGTCGACACTGTCTGACACCTACATCCATCACAGTGTTGGGCGACAGGGAGGAGCTGCTGACCACAGAGAGGAGTACAAGATCGGCAAGTACAGGGACATAAGCCAACAGTATAAATTTGTCCCAGTGGGATCGGAGACCTTGGGAGCGTGGGGAAAAATGCAACACGTTTCCTTAAAGAGCTGGGTTCCAGACTCATCGACACCACCAGGGACCCAAGGGCAGCCACGTTCATGTTCCAGCGTCTCAGCGTGGCCATCCAGAGGGAAACGCATGCTGCATACTCGGCTCGCGTCCGGCTTCGGAGGAGCTGGAGGAGATTCATAATCTTTGACATATTGTACCATTGTATTCATGTTCATGTTTGTGTGTTTTATAAATGTATTCTGTCTATTAATAAAGCATTTATATGTATGTATGTGTGTATATAAAAAAAAAAAAAAAAAAATATATATATATATATATATATATATATATATATATATATATATATATATATATATATATATATATATATATATATATATATATATATATATAATGTGATTATTAAGCAAATACAAAAATAAGAGAGAAATATCAAAAAGTTTTTGTAGTGAAAAATACAGTAATTAATTGTTGTTCCAACTGTGTTATAAATTAAAATAATTTCCCCTTGTGTTGTGTGTCGCTGGAACAGGTGTGCAAATTTGTCAAAACATATTTGCTATTTTACAAAGGCTAATTAACATTGATTAATTCCAACATTCATCTATAAAAGTACATTTAATTGGTAGGAGCTAGCAAATATAAACGAGACAATGATTAAGTGACGTCACTTATTCACTGCCAATGAAAAAAAAGGTGTTATTAATGAAGAACTTGTGTTAAATTTACTATTTATAGTTAGAACAGTAGCAGTGTTTATTGCTCAGTAAGTCTGTATTTGATTCATTAAATTGGCGAACTACGTTAGTGCAGTAGGTTTCTAGTCAGTTCATTAAGTTACTACATAAGGACTGTTGATATTTCAATAAGTTAGCAAAGTATGATTGTAGAAAATATTGATTGTTAGAACAGTTAGTTTGTACTGTACGTAAATCAATAAATTAGCACAGTAACTTTGCAAATAGTTAAGTTAAAAGGGTAAATTTGCAGATACTTCAGTATATTTTTTTTTTTTTTTTATTTCTCTCGCTAAGTTGATAATTGATTAAGTTTGTAGATTCCTCAGAAAAAATTGTTACTCTGTGTTTCGTTGGTTATTAACCATCCGAGGTAACTAATCCGGCTAAAGTCTTCTAGTTCTTCCAAAAAAAAAAAATATAGACACGTGAAAGTTCTCACTGCTAGAAGTGGTCTTTTGACTAGAAGTGGTCTCTCACTAGAAGTGATCTCTCTCTCTTCCTTTCTCTTTTTCTCTCTTTGTCTCCTCAGGCTCTTATGATATGTTAGTAATTAACGTTTTTCAGGAGAAATAGGATTTGCTGCCAGGAAACATCCATGAACCAACCATGAACCAGCCAGGAGCCTTTCAGGAAGCAGCTAGGAACTAGACAGGACCCTGTCAGGAACCAGCTAGGAACTAGACAGGAACCTGCCAGGAACCAGCTAGGAACTAGACAGGAACTAGCCAGGAACCAGCCAGGAACTAGCAAGGAACCAGCCAGGAACCTGCCAAGAGTTAGCCACTAACCTGCCAGGAACTAGTCTGGAACCAGACACGAACGAGCCACAAACCAGTCACGAACCAGCCACGATCCTGCCAGGAACCAACCACGAGCCACTCAGGACCCAGCCAGTAACCGTTCCTTAACCGGCCAGGTACCAGCCAAGAACCAACCAGGAACCAGCTACAATACTACTTAAGTCAGGTTTAGTATAATCTTACAATTGTTTGGGTTGGTTTACATTTACTCTCTCAAGTCAGTAAATTAAAGAATTCAGTCATAACATTTCTCCAAAAATGTACCTCAGTTAGACCTACTCTTAAGAAGAAAAACTACACATCCAACAGTGCAAACCTTTTCCCAGTTAGGCCTACACTGTAGAAGGAAACAACAACATCATAAAACAATAAGCCTCTCATTTTTACTTGCAAACAAACGATGGAAACAACAGAGAATCAAACGAAAAAAATGGCATCATTGTATTCAGCCAGGCCAACGAATTAACAATACATGGGCAGTAATTGACTAATATTTGATAGTATGTCAATGTGCGTCTGCTATTGTAATGAGACGCATTCGTACATAACTACAATTGATGTAATGTCAAGGGTTGCGAAGAATGCGGTTGCATATTAGCTAGCTTTGGGATTTCATGAATTTGTAATCAGAATGAGGCAATAAAGACACTTCTGTGGTGAAAAGCTTTTATTTGATCATTTCACCCAACATTGGACTGTTTTCATGTATTTTTTATTTAAAACACGTTGTACAAATAAATGTCTTCACTATCGACGTGTCATTGCAAGCACATGTTGGCAACTGGCCATTTTCTCCCGCAAAAATAAGGTACCAATGAAGAACTAGCATACAACAGTCAACTGTCACCAGTAATGAAGGAAAGACACACAGATCATCTTTACAATGTTTACAGCAAATGTTCAGTTTTTTCACCTGTGTTATGTCTTCCATTAGGTTGTGTTTGAAGACAAGAAATTTTACTTCTATCAGGAGTGTAGAATTTTTCATTTATTTTAATAATGTATATAGCATATATATATATATATATATATATATATATATATATATATATATATATATATATATATATATATATAGACAAATGATAAGAATACAATAGGGAGTAAAACAACATAGATAACAACTCGGAGCTACATGTCAAATACTTCGTCCAGCTCCCCGGCAGTGGGCCGCGTGCCCAGAATGCTGCAGGCATTTCCCCTCTGGATCGCAACACTGAGTCTCTGAAAGAGGAAGCTGGTCGCCCTGTGGTCCTTGGTTTCTATGATGAGTTTTTCACCCAGCTCCTTGAGAAACTTTAGAGCACACTTGTCCCATGCTCCATGGGTTATATATATATATATATATATATATAGGGGTGGTAGGAGAAGAAAATATTCAAACAGCTCCGGGGAGAACCTCGAGTTTTCCCTGAGGTACGTTTATCGTCTTCTCTGAGGATGAGGGTCCCTAGTAAAGTTCTATAGGTGGTACCTCCCTATATATTTTTGGAAAAAAAAAATATGTCGTGCCGAATAGGTAAAACTTGCGATTCTGGCTTAAACAGCAACGCTCGTCTTGCCGAATTCGGCAAGCGATATTTTGTGTATGCAATAATTTCGCAATATATATATATATATATATATGTCGTGCCGATTAGGTAAAACTTGCGATTTTGGCTCACCTTGAAAATTTGTGTATGCAATAATTTCGCCAAAATCAATCTGAACATAACGAAAAAAATATATTTCATTGTGTTTGTTTATTATTAAATTAATGTTAACGTATCTAAAATATATTTAGTTGGGTTAGGCTAAATTAAATTGCGCTTGTTGTAATAAGGTTAGGTAGGTTTTCAAAGTTTCTCTTGGTACAAAATTATAAATTCTTACATTAACATAAATGAAAAAAATATATCTTTAAACGTATAAGAGAAAATTTTAGAAATGTCTTAATTTTAGATGAGTTCTTGCTAATTGGCCAGTTTACCTAATCGGCACGACATATATATATATATATATATATATATATATATATATATGTCGTGCCGATTAGGTAAAACTTGCGATTTTGGCTTAAATAGCAACGCTCACCTTGCCATATAAGACAAGTGAAAATTTGTGTATGCAATAATTTCGCCAAAATCATTCTAAACATAACGAAAAAAATATATTTCATTGTGTTTGTTTATTATTAAATTAATGTTAACGTATCTAAAATATATTTAGTTGGGTTAGGCTAAATTAAATTGCGCTTGTTGTAATAAGGTTAGGTAGGTTTTCAAAGTTTCTCTTGGTACAAAATTATAAATTCTTACATTAACATAAATGAAAAAAATATATCTTCAAACGTATAAGAGAAAATTTTAGAAAGGACTTAATTTTAGATGAGTTCTTGCTAATTGACCAGTTTTACCTAATCGGCACGACATATATATATATATATATATATATATATATATATATATATATATATATATATATATATATATATATATATGCAAGACAACCACTATGAAAAAATAGAGGAATTCCAAGCGCTTTCGTGACTACTCACATTATCAAGGAACTATAAAAGGAAACATGACAAGAGGGCTTATATAAGGGGCAAGACTACACCTCACAGTCACATCACACTAACAAAGACTACACCTCACAGTAGCGTAACAACACACGACTCTGTGAAGAGGAAAACAAGAAAGGACCTGAAACTCTTCCCAAGAATTAAGATTAGTCCAATTTATCATTAAATTCTTCCCAAATTTTATTAATTATAAATGAATCCAATTTATATAAACCAAAAGAAATATTCATATTATTTTCAAAACTGCTTTTTATGAAACATGATTCTATTATATTCCTTTCAACCATGGACTTGCTTGATACAACCTTCTCAGCATTTTGAAAATCAATTGGATGGTTAAAATCTCTCACATAAATAAATAGAGCATTAGAATCTTGTCCAGTTCTAATGCTATATTTATGTTGTTTTAATCTTAGTTCAAGACTTTTACCAGTTTGACCGTAATAAACTTTATCGCATATTTTACAGGGAATCTTATAGACACATCCGTCAGCATTTTGGGGGGAATTTTTTATCAAAAGTCTTTTTACTGTATCAAGATTTTTATATACAACTTTGATATTAAAATTCTTAAGAAAGGAAAGCATATCAACCAAGTTTTCATGGTAAGGGAGAACCAACATATTTTTGGTTGAATAAGGTTGGTTGTCCCTTTTTGGATTGTAAAAAGTATTCCTAGCTATTTTAAAAGATTTATCAATTATGTTTCTTGGGTATTTTAAATCATTAGCTATTTCATAAATTTTAGAGATTTCTTCATCTATGAACTCTGGACTACAAATACGTAAAGCTCTCAAAAACATTGAAGAAAAACCGACACTTTAACTCTATCTTGATGTGAAGAGTAATAGTGTACATAAGAACAATTATTTGTAGGTTTTCTGTAAATTTTGAATTTAAAATCAATGTTACCCTTAATAATAACCACATCTAGGAAGGGCAATGAGTTATTTACTTCGAATTCAACAGTAAAATTTATAGAATGAGCTAAGCTATTTAATTTAACAAGGAAATGGTTTATGTCTACATTCTTAGGCATAAGGCACAAAATATCATCACATATCTATACCACTTAGCTCTATTGGGAAGGATAGTGTTAAGCAATCTTGTTTCGAAAAATTCCATATATAAATTACTAAGAACAGGTGAAAGAGGATTCCCCATTGCCATACCAAACTTCTGAGTGTAAAACTCATCATTAAATACAAATTTTGCATCAACAATACAAAGTTTAATAAGTTTAATGATAGTAGGAACTGGCAATGGTAAATCATAATTAACCAGTTCTTCAGATAAGAAACTTAGTAAATCATCAACTGGAACTTTTGTAAACAAGGAGGTAACATCAAAACTAACCATATTGAAATCATTTAAATCAGTCAAGGTGCTTAATTTATCAACTAAATCTAAGTTGTTTTTAACATTAAAATTATAAATTTTTCCAACAATTGGGCTCAAAATATCAACAAGCCATTTAGAAAGTTTATAAGAAACTGAACCTATAGAGCTAATAATTGTTCCTATGTACACTATTACTCTTCACATCAAGATAGAGTTAAAGTGTCATCAGGCTGACTTATCTTAACCTCTCCTCATAGGACATACCCCTTAACTCCGAGACCAGTCTTATTGCAAACCTCTTTTATTTCTCTAATTTTTTTTAACGTGCCCACTCAGGTGTGGGTTCCATATTGGTGCTGCATACTCGAATATCCGCCTGACATACACGGTGTACAGTATGGTGAATGACTCCTTGCTAATATATATGTATATATATATATAATATATATATATGTATATATAATATATATATATATATATATATATATATATATATATATAAGTTTTTACATACGTAGATACAATTTTTAAAGTCTCGCATAACACTGCTAAACATCCTCAACAATGGGACGCACTGCCGATAGAACTGTGCGATTTCGCGCCTTTCGAGTTGGTTTTAAGAAATTTAAATGAAATCCAATTTAAACTTTTTCCTTTGCCTTTTGTGCGTCAGCAAAAACAACTGCGGCATACCGACCCGTTTTTCCCTGAGTTAATTAGCTACGTTCAGCCGAGGTTTCCCCTTCATCGTCTCAGGACCTAATTTCCATATATTTAATCTTGGCGGAAGCTGTCAGAGGGAGATGAGGGAGGTGATGACTCTCGATCAAGACGGAAACCTTAACTTCATTATTATTATTATTATTATTATTATTATTATTATTATTATTATTATTATTATAATACAGTGGTACCTCGAGTTACGAGCTTAATTCGTTCCAGACGTCTAATCAAGTGCCGATACCGACGGAATTTTTTCCCATATGTAATAACGAAAATTAGATTAATCCATTTCAGACCCCCAAAAATACACTTACAAAAGCACTTACAAAAATACACTTACATAATTGTTTGAGTTGGGAGCTGTTCGTAAGAAGAGGTACCACTGTATTATTATTATGTTATATAATTTTTATTATTATTATTAGAATATTATTATATATAATTATATAATATAATTATTTTTATTACAATTATATAATTACAGTTATTACTCCTACTACAACTACGATTAGGAGGAAACGTTAAACAGGTAGATGTGAAACAGCGCCTGAATGAAGGGGTGGATGACGGTGGAGGCTTTGGATTAGACTTGATGCAAGCAAAGCTACAACACCACCATTACACAATTACCTTTCATCAAGAATTCTTCATTTGCCTTAATTAAAGCAATTCCGCAGTGCATGAGTGCGGTAAATTAGTATACGAGTCCATCATACAACTGTTCGAATGTCCGGTAAACCAGTTCGTGATTCCAGTAAACCATTGAGTCCAATAAAGTACTGCATGATTCCAGTAAACAACATTTAGTAGTTTTCTGCATAAGCTCAGGGAATTGTTTTACGTACTCACGCATATAGACCCCAGCAACTAGAAATGGGCGAGTACACACACACACACACACACACACACACACACACACACACACACACACACACACACTCACACTCACACTCACACTCACACACACACATACACACACACACACACACACACACACACATATTCTCTCTCAGGTAAACATGACCCATCCTGCAGATTAAGTATTATGAATCTTTAATCAGCTTGCATTTACTCAAAGATCAAATTACAGATAACTTAAATCCTGTAATTAGGCAAGTAATTACACGTAGTGTCTATGATGCCACGTATTTACGGAATTTATAATATTTTTATAATTGAAAAGTATAAATACATATTAGTGTTTAGCTAGTAGAAGCATCAATCGTCCATAATGATTTATTTAAGTAAGAACTCATGTATTTATGGAAGAGAAATGGTAAGTGATTAGGGAAGGTGGAAGAGTGTGAAAAAAGGAATGATTTTTTGTGTTGCATCTTTTGCCCTGAAGTTTCATTCCATTGTTTCGACTTACGGACTCATTTAGCACTTCAAAAAGTTCTTCATCTCTGAGTGCATCGATACCATGCAACAAAGGTCTGTATGTGATTGTTACGTAGTCTTCGTTTTCTGAGAGAAAAACGGTAGTGCTTAAAGTCTTTCTTCCTGAGCGACGGTACGAGTGTGGTAGCTCTTCTTTATACCCTCTATAATATAATCCTCGTTCTTTATGTAATTTGGAGACAGTATCACGATGACTTATTCAAAATGCGATCAAATAAATGTATTACAGAGCGCCAAAATTGTATCTAGAAATTTTGCTTAAAGTTCAACCTATGAAAGCAAACATTCTGTCAGGTTTGTTTTTCTCGGTTAGGTATACGTTTGGGGTCGTTGCTTATGTTTAGTGCAAAGTCCTTTACTTCACTTGTTCCTGCAAGTTTGTTGCCAAATATTTTGAATTCGAACTTGAGATCGTTATTCCCAAAATACATTACTATACACTTGTCTACATTGAAATTCATCCTCCACGTCTCCGACCACAACACCAACTTTTCTAGATTATTCAAAATAATCAAATAATCGTCTGTGAACGCTGCATTTTTCCCAGTTTTTCGTCATCTGCAAATTTTACTATGTTAGAAAAACTGAAGATGACATTGATAAGACAAGTGAACGAAGAACCGATCCCTGGAGAACTATATAGTTTACTAGAAGCCACTTAGACACCTCTTCGTCAAGTACTTCTCAGTGTTTGTGAGCCAGCCACCTATGAAATTTGTCTCCTATACCAAGTGCTTCAACTTTGGCTCTCAGAATTCGATGTAGTACCTTTCCAAAAGCCTTCTGGAAATCTAGATACACTACATCTGATGGGAACTATTCATGCATGATCTTTTACTGCTGAATCCACGCTGACTTCCGTTTATAAGATTGTTTGTTTCCAGAAAACTATCTTGTGTTTGACAATAACCTGCGGTGTTTACCTAAAGTTGGAGTTGAGATGATGCACGATAACTGAGGGCACTGGTCTTGTCCCTTTTTTTTTTTAAATATAGCGGTGACATTTGCCATTTTCCATTATCATGGTACCATACCTTCTTCCAGTGATTGTTTAAATATTACAGAGAGTGGGTAAGCGATCTGGTATCTACATTCTTTTATAACTCTGGTAAATATTTCACCCAGTCAGATGCAGTGGTTAATATTCAGCTTTTCCAAGTATTTAATTACGTCTTGGCTGATATTTTTCTCAACTATTAGTTTTTCGGTAGAAAAACTGGTGGAAGAGGTAAATGTAGATGGTCGAGAATCAACCCTCCTTCACTCCTTTTACTGAATTGCCCACACACAGTTTACCTCATCAATAATTGTAGTAAAATGTCAACATTTCAATCATTATTTAACATTTAGGTTGAATGTCAGCTGCCACTGCTGGGTGATGAGAGCCGCGGCTCCCGGCACACGCCTACCTTCTAACCCTTGGGAGAAAAACAGAGAATATCAGAATTATAATCTCTACATTATATTTTCCTAAACGTTCATTCATTCATTCGTTAGGGACCGTCCATTGACATGTCTAGATGCGTGTTGCCGCTCTCACCATTCATACATTAGTGTCGTCCTAACTCAGGATTTAGATAGAATTAACTAAGACATGAATCAACTAAGCGAGACATGTGGAGAACGCTAACTTGTTAACAAAATAACCGCGTGATTTCAGATCAACAAAATCTTGTCTATCAAACTTTTTTTTAAATTTGTATATGATGAGGCAACCAAAAAAACAAAAGATGGATCGACTGAGTCTGTTTTGAGTTCAATTTTTTAATTTTTACTAAAGTCCAAATTTCAAAGGGAGATATAACGCTAGCCTAACAGTAAGTGAAAATAACAGTAATGGGTGAACGTGTACATCACCGTGTAACAGTAATGGGTGAACGTGTACAGCACCGTGTAACAGTAATGGGTGAACGTGTACAGCACCGTGTAACAGTAATGGGTGAACGTGTACAGCACCGTGTAACAGTAATGGGTGAACGGGTACAGCACAGTGTAACAGTAATGGGTGAACGTGTACAGCACCGTGTAACAGTAATGGGTGAACGTGTACAGCACCGTGTAACAGTAATAAGTGAACGGGTACAGCACAGTGTAACAGTAATGGGTGAACGTGTACAACACTGTGTAATAGTAATAGGTGAACGTGTACAATGTGTAATAGTAATGGGTGAACGTGTACAGCACCGTGTAACAGTAATGGATGAACGTGTGCAGCACCGTGTAACAGTAATGGGTGAACGTGTACAGCACCGTGTAACAGTAATGGGTGAACGGGTACAGCACAGTGTAACAGTAATGGGTGAACGTGTACAGCACCGTGTAACAGTAATGGGTGAACGGGTACAGCACAGTGTAACAGTAATGGGTGAACGTGTACAGCACCGTGTAGCAGTAATGGGTGAACGTGTACAGCACCGTGTAACAGTAATGGGTGAACGTGTACAGCACCGTGTAACAATAATGGGTGAACGTGTACAACACCGTGTAACAGTAATGGGTGAACGTGTACAGCACCGTGTAACAGTAATGGGTGAACGTGTACAACACTGTGTAATAGTAATGGGTGAACGTGTACAGCACCGTGTAACAGTAATGGGTGAACGTGTACAGCACCGTGTAATAATGGGTGAGCGTGTACAACACTGAGTAATAGTAATGGGTGAACGTGTACAATGTGTAATAGTAATGGGTGAACGTGTACAGCACCGTGTAATAGTAATGGGTGAACGTGTACAGCACCGTGTAACAGTAATGGGTGAACGTGTACAGCACCGTGTAATAATAATGGGTGAACTTGTACAATGTGTAATAGTAATGGGTGAACGTGTACAGAACCGTGTAATAGCAATGGGTGAACGTGTAAAGCACCGTGTAATAGTAATGGGTGAACGTGTACAGCATCGTGTAATAGTAATGGGTGAACTTTTACAATAACATGTAATAGTAATGGGTAAATGTGTACAGCACCGTGTAATAGTAATGGGTGAACGTGTACAGCACCGTGTAATAGTAATGGGTGAACTTTTACAATAACATATAATAGTAATGGGTGAACTTTTACAATAACATGTAATAGTAATGGGTGAACTTTTACAATAACATGTAATAGTAATGGGTGAACGTGTATAACACCAAATAATAGTTATGGGTGAACGTGTACAACACCGTGTAATAGTAATGGGTGAACGTGTACGTTAATTCGTCATATTCTAATTCAGCTCTTTCTAAGATACTCTGCAATCATCATCAACAAGAACAAGAGCAACATCAACGACATCTACAATTACAACAGCAACGACGACAAAAACAAAAACATCGTCCTAAACACCGATAACGAAAACAAAAAAAAAATCAACATTAAATATATCGACAAAAACTAAGAGACTAAAAATTGGCACAAAAACAAAAGCAAGGACTCCGCATTCTTTCCAGTCTTTTTACAAGGAAACCTCAGCAAGGAAGTCTGTTTACAACTGACAAGTGGAAAATCAATATTTAATGAAGGCTATTAACTTTTTTAATTAAGATAATTTAGAATTAATTATTAGACATGTAAATGTCTTAAATTATGCACACAACCTACTCGTCTGCTCCAATTAAATGAAAAAAAAATTACTGTCGTTTTTTACCCATGATTCTGAGTTTAATCTGTGAAAGAATTTGGGAAAGTTTTGAGTCTTAATGAGAGCTCAAGTTGCTCGTTCTTTAAATAGCTGAAAAATAAAGAATTTCGCAACAGATTTCAACAGTTCGTGGAAGGAATGAGTGAGAAGTAATCCTAGTGGGAGGGTCTAATGGTACTGTATGTGCGAGTGAACACCTGCTGCCTTCACACTCATTCATCAACAGCTGCGTTGATGATTGATCTTGACAATACTGTGGTTGGAATAGCATACAAGAATCTAACAGTTCGGGAAAGATTTTGAAGAAAACGTCTCGGTTCCACCCAGAACCATTATCAGTGGAGAGTTGATAGGTGTCCAGAAGGGACCAACACATCGTCAAGAATTTGGTCTTTTTGAATGCTGCTAGCTGTGAACACCTGCAGTCCTGGCTAGGTTAGCTTACAGGACATTTAAATATTTTTATATCCTCCAGTGGAGTCGCATACAACCTGCATACTTGTCCCATACTCAGTGCATGTATACCTAGTTTTGGACAGGGTCGCGGGGGCGGTGACCCCAGGAACCGACTACAAACAGGTTACAGGTACCAGCTTACGCCGGCGATCAGAACACCTTCAGTCTCACCAACACACCACCTTGCTCCTACCATCTCCACACTTGTCCAGATAACCATCCCAATATTTATTCAGATTACGATCTTCCCTCTTGTCCAGATTATAATCTTTCCACTTATCCAGATTATAACCTATCCACTTGTACAGATTATAATTTCACTTGTTCAGATTTTAAGTCCTTTCTAAATTTTTCTCTTATTCGTTTAAAGATATATTTTTTTCATTTATGTTAATGTAAAAATTTATAATTTTTTACCAAAAGAAACTTAGAAAACGTACCTAACCTTATTATAAAAAGCGCAATTTAATTTAGCCTAACCCAACTAAATATATTTTAGATACGTTTACAATAATTTAATAATAAACAAACACGATGAAATATATTTTTTTATTAGGTTCAGAATGATTTTTGCGAAATTATTGCATACACAAATTTTCGCTTGTCTTATATGGCAAGAAGAGCGTTGTTATTTTAGCCAAAATCGCAAGTTTTACCTAATCGGCACGACATAAGATATATATATATATATATATATATATATATATATATATATATATATATATATATATATATATATATGTCGTGCCGATTAGGTAAAACTGGTCAATTAGCAAGAACTCATCTAAAATTTAGTCCTTTCTAAAATTTTCTCTTATACGTTTAAAGATATATTTGTTTCATTTATGTTAATGTAAGAATTTATAATTTTGTACTAAGAGAAACTTTGAAAACCTACCTAACCTTATTACAACAAGCGCAATTTAATTTAGCCTAACCCAACTAAATATATTTTAGATACGTTAACATTAATTTAATAATAAACAAACACAATGAAATATATTTTTTTCGTTATGTTCAGAATGATTTTGGCGAAATTATTGCATACACAAATTTTCACTTGTCTTATATGGCAAGGTGAGCGTTGCTATATAAGCCAAAATCGCAAGTTTTACCTAATCGGCACGACATATATATATATATATATATATATATATATATATATATATATATATATATATATATATATAATATGCTTAGTAATAACTGACATGGGGACAGATTTGTCAAGTTCCTCCTCAAAGATAGGTGTTGCAGCTTTACCAGTATTACGGAACCGCTTACATAATTATTCCAATGTTAAGTGTTTTTCTTCCGGTTTTCTTCCTCGTCTTCGTTTATCATCTGTCTCACTTGCAGCAGGACACTGAGCTCCGCCAGCAATTCCCATTGAACTTTCTTCCTCCTAATCTCTTAACAGATCGTTCACATCTTCGTACATATCTTCAAAGTCTTTATATGAGAATCATGTTCTTGCCAGTTGAACAATTTCCTGGGGCTGGGTCTCAGAGTGAAAGTATTCACCACATTAGTCCATAACTTTCCCCAGCCTGCGTTTAATGTTGATTGCGGCACTTCTCTCTATCCACTTTTGACGTAGCTGATGGCATTTGCAATCTTAAATTTACGGCAAAAGTCTGACACTCAGAATCCCTTGATGCAACAAGTTTCCACATCACTTTTCATGTGTTCTTACTTTTAAATATCCTAATATTTCCACGATCCAGTAGTTGTATTAAAGATGCTGAATTTGGTTGTAAAAACACAACTCTTACGTGTGGGTGGACGTCCAACAAAAGTTATGGATGAGTACGGGAATTATGAAGTGTGAAAAGAACTTGCAATGCAAGATTCAACCGAACAGGTAAAACAAGGCATCGGAAATAGTGATTCTGAAACTAGTCAATTAAAAATTCCTCTCTCATCCATCCTCTCTACTTTGACCTTGACATAACTGGTAAGTGGTTTTATTTGTACCTTTCAAAGCAAGGGAAGTCTTGAAGCGGTAAATAACCTTGAGCCTAAACTTAGAATCGTCTAATAAATTACCGCAAAGTAGCAGGCTGAAGCTATCCTTTTACTGTCTTGAATCCCGGCGCACTGTTCATTAGCTGGTTAATTAAATTCTCGCTGACATCTTCCAAAAAAGAATTCTTTCGTCAGTATTAAACACTTGCTATGGCTTCAAGTCACCCTCAGAAATAATTTCCTGAAATTCAGATGGAAAATTCTCTGCAGCAACGTGGTCAGCAGACGCATTTTTCATTAGAAAAAGTAGTATTATGCAACCGACTGTGTAATTTGAACTTGTGAAAAAGTCTATACTAAACAAGAACTTTTGTTCAGGCCTTCCTTCGTCACTGTTTTATAGTACTCTAAGTGTTTTTTACTTTTGTTCAATCAACTAACTCAGTAACTTTGTTGGTCTCTATTAGCTGTTGTGACTTATTTCTCATTCTTTTCAGAAGGCCACAACCTGGATTACTCATTGCATAAGTTCGTATCTTTGTCTCGTTCTTCCGAAAAAAGAAAGCTTTAATTTCTTCAGGAATCATCTCCGCCAGACAGTTGTTAACTCAGAAAGGAGAATTGATGCAGATGTGCCAAGTACTGGCTTTACAATCTCATTGATGTGTTGCAGTCGTATTCCAGTGTAACCTCCTGCAGATTCTGCTGGAAATGGCACTATCACTTTATAAAAGTTTGATTCTGGCAATATTAACTGTCCAGTGATGGGATCATCATCAGGGCTGTTGTTGGTGACACTGGTCTCCCTGGTTGGGTGCTTGTCTCAGTGTTTGAACTGTGGCCTCATCTCTGAGAGCAACTGTGTCCTCTTGTGATTATTCTGACTGCACCCACTGTGTTGCCTCCAAGTTTTTTTTGCTGACCTGTGCACAAATGTTCTCGTTTTCAGTGGAATTTTTCATGTGTCTGCCTTGGTGATTCCTGTGATGATGGGGCACATGGATAAATTAATCTGTTCCTGGGTAGTTGCGCACTGCTTTGATGACTGATGTGGTTAGCAAACTGCCGCGTCTTGCAGGAACTGCTAGACAGACGCTGCCAAACAGGAGCAGGTTGCGCCATGCCTTAGGGAGGGGCGAATGAATTCACGTTTTTTTCTTTATTTTGGTCTAATTTCAATGAAATTTTTTACTGTGATTTATACAGCTTTTAAAAACCTGTACACTGTCTTTGTTATGATTTTTTGCCTTTAGGTTAGATAGAAAAAAATAAAATGTGCAAATTTCAGGGGTCACAAAACCTCTAAATATCTACAAAATTGGGAAGATGTACAATTCTCTAGTTAACATCAGACGAAAGATAAAGGCTATATAATTGTTGACCGAATCCTTTTTAGCAAAAATGTCAGTAGATTCCATTATAAAAAATGTTGAAGTTAGTGATTTTGTTTTTGCCATTATTTTGTGGGAAAAAAATCAATAAAAACAAAGCTGTAAAAGATATCGGAAATCCTTCATGGGTGGTTGTAGAGCCATCATTACTCAATAACGTGTGAAAAAATCATGACAATCCTATTAATACTTTTCGCAAAACATTACAAACAATGTCAATAACTTTTTTCTGAGTTATTAATATATTTTTTTTCTGTGAAACTCTATGGATATGGCACGCTAAATCTCAGCGAGTTGCATGCATCAGCACTTGTTGAGACCCCAGAGGCCACTGAGGTGGCATGAGTTCCTGCACTTGAATGGAGGCATCAGAGATGTTGCTATGTAGAGTTTTTTTATTTAAATCATCATAAAAAATTTATTTTTTCCAGAGATAAAACTAAAAAAAAACACTAATTGGCAACATGTATCATTTATGACAGCAAGAACAAAAAAAATACATTTAAGGAAAAAACATACAAGGAAATATGATATACACAAGCTGATTACACCAAAATGTTGCCAGAATGATGCACTATTTTTTGGTAACAAAACATTTTTTTCCAAAAATTTTCAATCTTCCTTTCCAAATCTCTTGAAACCGGCTCGCCCCTCCCTTAGTTGTGTCTCGGGTTTCTAAATTGGTGGAACCTCCAATTTCCTGCTTTAGAAGGTTTGTGAATTTCCCTGCAGCATATGGACGAGCAGCATTTAGGAGTGTAAGATAGAGCACTGCTAGCAGTGGATTTGAATGACATCAGGAGATCATCGCAACTGAGAATGTTGTTATTGGAATTTTCATCTGCTTGTGGAGACTGTGGGCTATCTGCAGGTAGCATGTGACCAAGCACAATGATTATGTGCACGGATAACGCAACTCCTATCGAGTGATCGATATGTTCCACACATTTGACATGTGTTTTTTTTCCAGATTGTTAGGCTCACTGTTACCCTGGCGCTGTGGCTGGCTAACATCATCTGCCATCCCTCAGTCTGTCTGGTGAACCTAAGCTAGAGGGATTATGACCCGTGTAAGTAGAGGCACATGCCATGGGTGGGTCATGGTGGAGAAGAAAGATGGGGGATTGCGTAGGCCCAGATGTGGCTGACGGTCTCCTGGGAGGCCGTAATACCGGAGGGAGGAGACACACTGGGTAAGTAAGTTTATTCAGGTATATACAAATACAGTGACATAGATTATCATACATAGCAGCATATGTGTAGAGAACCTAGGATAACCCAAAAAGTCAGACAGAGTTACTTATTTCCATTGGGGTCCTATTATTTCCATTGGGGTCAGGCAGGCCTAACTGGCAGTGTCAGAGTGGCCCGCTCTTCACACTATATAACACATCACTATACACAACACGTCACTATACACAACACGCTACTTTACACATCACTATACGCAACACATGGTACACACTAAATAAAATAAAACAAATCAATCACTGTGCTGTCGGAACAGTGAGACTTTGTAAATGGCCCAAGTCGGACCGAAACGTCGTCGTAAGTTCCTCTCTCCTATGTGTGGGTTATTTGTGTATAGTTCCAGTCACGGAATTGTACCTTTTTTTGTTATTTACACCGTCATTCTCCTATACCTTCTCTTCCACCTCATCAATATTGTCCTTCCCCTCACAACCGCCCTCTTCCCACAGATGAAAATTTTGTCTCCACTTCACCCCTCTGGCACTGAACCCACATACACAACACTTCTCCCGATTCTAATGAAAGAAATGAAGTACAGGGTCTTCTTGCCTCTTCAAAACAAGCTGCACGCATCCACACACAGGCCAGTTGGTTATAATCCTGGTAGGTGTTTTTGATTGGAAGATATTGTGCCAAAGCCACAGAGGGAGATGCCCACAACCTGTCTCTAGCAGAGATGCCAGGTTATATATATATATATATATATATATATATATATATATATATATATATATATATATATATATATATATAATGTCATTCTTTCAACACGTCGGCCGTTTCCCACCGAGGCAGGGTGACCCAATAGGAAATACGAAAGTTTCTCCTTTCACATTTAGTAATATATACAGGAGAAGGGGTTACTAGCCCCTTGCTCCCGGCATTTTAGTCGCCTCTTACGACACGCATGGCTTACGGAGGAAGAATTCTGTTCCACTTCCCCATGGAGATAAAAGGAAATAAGAACAAGAACTAGTAAGAAAATATAAATAAAACCAGAGGGGTATGCATATATATACTTGTACATGAATGTGTAGTGTGACTTAAGTGTAAGTAGAAGTAGCAAGATGTACCTGAAATCTTGCATGTTTATGAGACATAAAAAAAACACCAGCAATCCTACCATCGTGTAAAACAATTACAGGACTGTAGTACCTCCCTGGGCGGTTGCAGTCTACCAACATACTACCTAGGGTATATATATATATATATATATATATATATATATATATATATATATATATATATATATATATATATATATATATATATATATATATTCGTACCGATTATGTAAAACTTGCGATTTTGGCTTAAATAGCAACGCTCACCTTGCCATATAAGACAAGTGAAAATTTGTGTATGCAATAATTTCGCCAAAATCATTCTGAACATAACGAAAAAAACATATTTCATTGTGATTATTTATTATTAAATTAATGTTAACGTATCTAAAATATATTTAGTTGGGTTAGGCTAAATTCAATTGCGCTTGTTGTAATAAGGTTAGGTAGGTTTTCAAAGTTTCTCTTGGTACAAAATTACAAATTCTTACATTAACATAAATGAAAAAAATATATCTTTAAATGTATAAGAGAAAATTTTAGAAAGGACTAAATTTTAGATGCGTTCTTGCTAACTGACCAGTTTTACCTAATCGGCACGACATTTATATATATATATAAATCACTTTTTGAGACTAAAATATTCATGCCTGTTTGGGTTCAGTCAGACTGTTGCGCGTTTAAACTAAAAAAAACTAACCACCCATCATTGAGTATGAGCTATATAATGAATCAACTTCTCAAACCTAAAGAACACTGTGTGAAGCAATGAACACAAAAAAATTAACTACTCACAATTGCAACCAGAGCAACCTGATCAACGGACTGCTTCCCCAAAGTAAGCTGACATTGGACAGCTTCTCCAAAATTAAGCTGACAATGGACAGCTTCCACAATCGAATGTTATCAAATGATAATATACGTAACTGAAATATCCTGCAATGAATGCAATAAAACCAATAAAGGGATTTCTATATGAGAATTTCCCTTCGACAATGGAGTTCAATTTTCCATCACTCACTCGACGGTATTAATCGACAGGACAATTTAAACGATTTAAATTGAATGTTCAGCGAAGCAGAAATAATATTTAATATTCACGCGATCTCATGGAAACAAACACACACACACACACACACACACACACACTATATATATATATATATATATATATATATATATATATATATGAGAGAGAGAGAGAGAGACACTGGACCTGACATTCACCTTGAGTAGTGCAGATATTGAGGATATCACATATGAAAGGCCCCTTGGAGCTAGTGATCATGTGGTTCTAAGCTTCGAACGCATAATAGAGTTACAAGTGGAGAGGGAGGCAGGAAGGGCAGGACGAACGAAGCCAAACTATAAGAGAGGGGACTACACAGAATGAGGAATTTCCTGCACGAGGTTCAGTGGGACAGAACTGGCAGGGAAATCAGTAAATGAGATGGAATATGTAACTATAATATGCAAGGAAGCGGAGGAGAGGTTTGTACCCAAGGGCAACAGTCATAGTGAGAAGGTCAGGACGAGCACTTGGTTTATCCAAGGTCAAGACGAGCACTTGGTTTACCCAAGGTCAGGACGAGCACTTGGTTTAGCCAAATCCAAGTGCGCTAGAGAATGGAAGAAGTATAGAAGGCAAACGACCCAGGAAAATAAAGAGAGTAGTCGAAGAGCAAGAAATGAATATGCACAGGAGGGCAAACGACAATATGAAAATGACATAGCAGTGAAAGCCAAGTCTGAGCCGAAGCTGTTGTAGTCTCATCAGGAAGAAAAACAGTCAAAGACCAGGTAATCACGCTGAGGAAGGAAGAAGGGGAGTTTACAAGAAACGACTTTGAAATTTGTGAGAAACTCAATATGGGATTCAAAGAAGTATTCACAGTGGGGACAGAAAGGACTCCAGACAGACGGAGAGGTGGGATACACCATCAAGTGCTGGACTCGATACATACAACCGAAGAGGAGGTGAAGAGGCTGATAAGCGAATTAGATATCTCAAAGGCGATGGTGTAGGATAACATCTCTCCGTGGGCCCTGAGAGGGAGCAGAGGCGCTCTGTGTACTACTAACAACAATCATCATCACATCTATCGAAACAGGGCGACTCCCTGAGGTATGGAAGACAGCAAATGTAGTCCTAATTTTTAAGAAAGGAGACAGACACGCAGCATTAAACTACAGACCAGTGTCACTGACGTGTATTGTATGCAAAGTCATTGAGAAGATTATCACAGGAGAAGAGTGGTGGAGCGCCTAGAAAGGAATGAACTTATAAACGACAGCCAACACGGATTCAGGGATGGAAAATCCTGTCACAAACATACTAGAGTTATATGACAAGATGACAGTAAGGTGACAGTAAGATTGGGTAGATTGCGTTTTCTTTGACTGTACGAAGTCTTTTAACACAGTTCCACAAAATAAACTAGTGCAAAAGCTGAGGGACCATGCAGGTATAACAGGGAAGGCACTGCAATGGATCAGAGAATACCTGACAGGAAGGCAGCAGCGAGTCATGGTACATGATGAGGTGCCAGTGTGGGAGAGTGTGACGATCGGGGTTCCACAGGGGTCAGTTCTAGGACCGGTGCTGTTTCTGGTATATGTGAATGACGTGAGAGAAGGAATAGACTCAGAAGTGTCCCTGTTTGCAGGCGATGTGAAGTTAATGAGGAGAATTCAGTCGGAGGAGGATAAAAGCAGGACTTCAGAGGGATCTGGACAGGCTACAGATCTGGTACAGCAACTAGGTCCTGTAATTCATCCCCACCAACTGCAAAGTCATGAAGATCGGGGAAGAGCAAAGAAGACCGCAGACATAGTACAGTCTAGGGACGAAAGACTTCAAACCTCACTCAAGGAAAAGTATCTTGGAGTGTGTATAATACCGATCACATCTCCTGAGGCGCACATCAGCCAAATAACTGCTGCAGCATATGGGCGACTAGCAAACCTAAGAATTGCATACATCTCGGTAAGGAGTCGTTCAGGACCCTGTACACCGTGTACGTCAGGTCTATATTGGAGTATGCAGCTCCAGTTTAGAACCCTCACCTGGCCAAGCACGTCAGGAAACTATAGAGAGAGCAAAGGTTTGCAACGAGACTAGTCCTGGAGCTAAAGGGCATGTCCTACGAGGAGAGGTTAAGAAAACTAGATCTGACGACACTGGAGGATAGGAGGGACTGGGGGTTGGACATGATAACAACATATAAAATACTGAGAGGAATCGACAAAGGGGAAAGAGTCAGGGTGTTCCAGAGATGGGACACAGCAACAAGGGGTCACAATTGGAAGTTGAAGACTCAGATGAGTCACAAGGATGTTAGGAAATATTTCTCCAGCCATAGAGTTGTCAGGAAGTGGAATAGCCTGGGAAGTGAGGTAATGGAGGCAGGTATTATACATAGCTTTAAGAAGAGGTATAACAAAACTTATGGAGCAGGGAGTCTACCTAGTTGCGACCAGTGAAGAGGCGGGGCCAGGAGCTATGAATCGACACCTGCAACCCCAATTGGGTTAGTGCAATTAGGTTAGTACGCACACACACATTAGTTCTAGACTGAAGTGGAATATTAACAGCAGAACAGTAGAACACCTGGAGGGGAAGGACTACATGCAGACAGGATACGAAACAAGGAACCCTGTCTCCTCAATATTTTTCATTTCTATGGCAGAGAAACGAAGATAAAACAGGAAATAGACTAATATTTAACGTGGATATGAAGAATCAAAACAAATAGGGAGAGTTAGTGTGGAAACAGAGAGAAGGGATGAGATCATCTTGCCATGTACCACAAGGTTCAGTACTGGAACTGGTAATGTTGTACCAGAGGGTTCAGTCCTGGAATAAATATTGTACCACAAGGTTCACTCCTGGAACTGGAAGTGTTGTAACACAAGGTTCACTCCTGGAACTGAAAGTGTTGTTCCTCAAGGTTCACGCCTGGAATTGGTAGTGTTGTACCACAAGGTTCACTCCTGAAACTGGTAATGTTGTACCAAAAGGTTCGCTTCTGGAACTGGTAGTGTTGTACCACAAAGTTCACTCCTGGAACTGGTAGTGTTGTACAAGGTTCACTCCTGGAACTGGTAGTGTTGCACCACAAGGTTCAGTCCTGGAACTGATACTGTTCTTGAAATTTATGACTGATATTGTAAAGGCAGATGAACACTAACAATGTTTTCGGACGACTATATAAAGCATTTTCATACACGCTATTCAAGATATCTTGAGCCAAGGGGTCGTAGGTACCCCTCCTTTTCTTTAGATCAAGCCTTATTCTCTTTCATTTCCCTGGCCCTAAATGACCCTTGTGTTCATTACCTTAGCCATCCTTACGTCTTTCTTTCCCATTTCCATTCTGTTTCTAAACACCAGTCGCTAGTTAGTATTTAATGCAAAAATCTGTTTTTGTTCCTCATCATTTTTTTTCTAATTCTGTTGCTTGCACACACATTTATATCATTTATATAAAGATACATTCGCAAAGAATGTTTTAATTATGAAAGCATTTCCTTCTGAAGCCTATAGAAAGGATATAAGAGCATTTTTATATGTAAATCAGGAAGTTTAGGCCTGACTATGTGAGATCAATGCTGAGGTGAGGCTGGGAAGACCAGAAAGATGGAGTGTGCTGATGTTGGTGGCAGAGTTATACAAGAAGTCTGTCAGCATGTGTAGCAGTATTCAGTCTAGTTGTGTTACTGAGTGAACAGATTCTGGATAAGTTTCTCTCTGTAGCATTTTGTGTTTGCTATGGGTTTGGCTAAAATGAAAGTGCCCTGGTTCTGGAGAGAGATGGCTCAACACCGACAAGTAGTGAAAAAAAACAATTAGTGTGTTTCACTGACTGAAGAAACCTGTTTCACTGTCGAAATGTCTCAATAAATTTCCTCTGAAACTGTCCCTTCACCCCTTGCCCTGAACATGTTATATGGTATCTTATGTGCTGATTAATACCTCCTCTGAAAACCTTCTGTAAGTCCAGCCCCCACTCAATTTTAGGGGAATAAATTTGCCATCTATGGCATCCAGTGTTCTGGCAAGTGAATTCACCACGCGTTATTGGTGCTATCTACCCTACACGAATACAGGTGTTCCTTTGTATTGATCTGATAAATCTCCACACAGCTCGTAACGTAGTTAAATGAAAGCTTTCTCCGCACCTTTGTCTCCTCTTCAGTACTGTGATCATCCACGTCACCGTAAGGTGTTACGTTCATTACATCAACACGAGTTCCTGTCTGAGCAATCTAATGTATACATTATGTCCTCCATCTTTCTTCCTGACCCTTCAGCATTCCTGTTATCACTCTTATCTTTCCCACTATAATTATTTTATGATTATGATTATTATCATCATCAACGAAAATCCCTAAACCTGTAGGGGTGACACAGCGATTGGGGAATGAGAGGTAATCAGGGATGATCCGCAGAAAAAGGAGGGTAGCTCCATCATTAGTTAGAGGTACAGTACGGGCAAGTTGACGACTAAGACACATGAGCAACACCTGTGTATCATACCATTAATTCCATGATACTTGTCTGACACGGCAAAACCATGGGGAACTTGGCACATGTATCTTTCTGTAACTTAGTCTCTGACCCGCTCTGTGAGCCTGACCTACTTACACTAGCCTGCCCCGCCAACTTGTGTAAACATCTTCGACTGCTGCACATACGCACTTATCTTGCACTGCATCAACTACAAAAAATTTCAGCCTGATGCCTTGGTATGAGGTGGATAAAGTCCCTGGTGAGTGAAACTTCTCTCAGTAAAGATACCCAGGTTTTGCAAATGTGCCTTAGCCATCACGATGCCTCCAATTAAAATATGATCATTGTATGATAATATAAATAAAACAATAATAATAATATATTAATAATAATAACAACATTTCAGAGACACATTTATAAATGTTTGATGTACAAGATAGCCTTCCCTACCTAGTACTCACTGGTCATAAGACATAATTGAGTTCTCCAAGTACTAACTTTGTCGACGTACATTTCGAGTTTTTACCAGAATTAACTAAGACGGAGTCCTCGGAGCAATGTTATTATAGAAAGTTAAAGAACTTTCTGCTAAAGTAGAAAGAAATGCATCATTTAATGTCTAGTGAAGATTTTCCACTGGAGGGAAGGAGGTGTAGGGAAGACCAAGGAAAGAGGTGTAGGGAAGACCAAGGAAAGAGGTGTAGGGAAGACCAAGGAAAGAGGTGTAGGGAAGACCAAGGAAAGAGGTGTAGGGAAGACCAAGGAAAGAGGTGTAGAAGTTTTTTATAGGATTAAGAGAAGGTTCAGAATAATGTATTGAGATGTAAGAAATTGTAACATTCAACGGGCATGTGGCATCAATATGCAACCTATTCTCCAACCTCTTGTACAGCCTGAGAGAACAAAAAGGCACAATACCGTGTCTGGAACAATACAATAACCCCAACACAGGAGAAAGTACCTTAGGACGGCGTTTAGGTCCGACTTGGAGCGAGTGTGACTAGTTAATGGTCCAGGACCGAGTGTGACTAGTTAATGGTCCAATATACAAACTGACCTCTCCTCAGATATTTATAATTTATAAAGTAGTGTTTTTTGTGAGTGTCTTTGAACTTGATAACACCCTACTGTAAGTTAAA
>WNWK01001998.1:0-80000 GCA_009830355.1 Cherax destructor | reverse complement strand
CTTGCGGACACCAATGCCTCCTAGTCTGACTGGGAGTGTAGCTTGGTCCCACTGCCCATCTTCTAGAGTAAGGGTAAGTACTTTAGTAAAGATCTGCCTCAGGATACTGTCATATTCGTGCAGTATAGGGTTATCATATGAAGGAGCACATCTTAGGAAATATGTCAACCTGGGCAGACTCAAGCATTTTGTGAGAAGGTACAAGGCATCATGGGTGTCAAGATTGCATATTCGTTGTTCCATTCTCCTCAATTCTTCCAGTTTCTTCCTGAGAATTGTGTCAATGGCCTCGCTTCCCAGAGGTGCTCCAAGCAAGACACTATTAGTAGGGGCAATGACTGTTGCTCCTGGTAGTTTTGATAACACTGCATCTATCACTTGTTGATTGACTGAGATGATTTCACATTTGGATGGATTCAGGATGAGACCCATTTCCTGTCCCCGTGTCATCACCTGTGTAAGATCATCTAGAAGGGACTCCTTTGTACCTGCTAGTGTGCCATCATCCAGGAACCAGATGTTTAGGTCACTGGTCAGTCTTACTGTGATTTCCCTAACTGCTATACAGAAGAGAAATGGTGCGAGAGGGTCCCCTTGCTGGACACCCTCTGATGATGTGATTTCATGCTCTCCAAACAGGAGCATTGATTCCCTGCTATATCCAGCTGAAACAAAAGGGAAGAGACCTGGAAAATGTTCTTGTACAGCTGCTAATACTACGTCCCTTTTCAGGAGATTAAATGCATTCTTGAAATCTAATTTAACCACTGCATTGTCCTCAGGCAGGTTGTCGATATATGCCCTTGTTGCATGAACCGCTGCTTCACTTCCTTGAGAGACCCCAAAGCCAAGCTGGTTTGGTTGAAGCATGATGGCTGCCTCTGCGCGAATACTTCTGACAGCAGCTTTAGAAACGAGGCGGCGAAATGTGTTGCCCACTGCGATTGGCCTATATATATATATATAAATTATATGGTTGTTCAATATATTTATAGATGGGGTTGTAAGAGAAGTGAATGCGAGGGTCTTGGCAAGAGGTGTTGGGCTAAAAGATAAAGAAGCAAATACAAAGTGGGAGTTGTCACAGTTGCTTTTTGCTGATGACACTGTGCTTTTGGGAGATTCTGAAGAGAAGTTGCAGAGGTTGGTGGATGAATTTGGTAGGGTGTGTAAAAGAAGAAAATTGAAAGTGAATATAGGAAAGAGTAAGGTGATGAGGATAACAAAAAGAATAGGTGACGAAAGATTGGATATCAGATTGGAGGGAGAGAGTATGGAGGAGGTGAATGTATTCAGATACAGTGGACCCCCGGTGTTCGTCCTGCTCAAAATACGCCCTTTTATGTAAGTATATTTTTTTTAAATGCTTTTATAAGTGTAGTTTTGGGAATCTAAAAGGACTAGTCTACTTTACATTATTTCTTAAGGGAATAAATTCGGTTGGTAATGACACTTGAACAGCATTCTGTTACGAAAAATGGACGAACACCGGGGGTCCACTGTATTTGGGAGTGGACATGTCGGCGGATGGGTCTATGAAGGATGAGGTGAATCATAGAATTGATGAGGGGAAAAGGGTGAGTGGAGCACTTCGGAGTCTGTGGAGACAAAGAACCTTGTCCATGGAAGTAAAGAGGGGAATGTATGAGAGTATAGTTATACCAACGCTCTTATATGGGTGTGAAGCATGGTTGATGAATGTTGCAACGAGGAGAAGGCTGGAGGCAGTGGAAATGTCATGTCTGAGGTCAATGTGTGGTGTGAATATAATGCAGAGAATTCGGAGTTTGGAAATTAGGAGGAGGTGCGGGATTACCAAAACGATTGTCCAGAGAGCTGAGGAGGGGTTGTTGAGGTGGTTTGGACATGTAGAGAGAATGGAACGAGACAGAGTGACTAAGAAAGTGTATAAATCTGTAGTGGAGGGAAGGCGGGGTAGGGGTCGGCCTAGGAAAGGGTGGAGGGAGGGGGTAAAGGAAGTTTTGTGTGCGAGGGGCTTGGACTTCCAGCAAGCATGTGTGAGCGTATTTGATAGGAGTGAATGGAGGCATATGGTTTTAATACTTGTGCTGTTGGAGTGTGAGCAAAGTAACATTTATGAAGGGATTCAGGGAAACCGGCAGGCCGGACTTGAGTTCTGGAGATGGGAAGTACAGTGCCGGCACTCTGAAGGAGGAGTGTTAATGTTGCAGTTTTATAACTGTAGTGTAAAGCACCCCTCTGGCAAGACAGTGATGGAGTGAATGATGATGAAAGATTTTCTTTTTCGGGCCACCCTGCATTGGTGGGAATCGGCCGATGTGTTAATAAAAAAAAAAAAAAAATATATATATATATATATATATATATATATATATATATATATATATATATATATATATATATATATATATATATATATATATATTCATTAATGCTAATGTAGAAAATTATAAATTTGCACCAAAAGAATCTTAGAAAACTTACGTAACCTTATTATAACAAGCGCAATTTAATTTAGCCTAATCCATCTAAATATATTTTAGATACGTTTACAATAATTTAATAATAAACAAACACAATTAAATATATATTTTTCGTTAGGTTCAGAATGATTTTTGCGAAATTATTGCATACACAAATTTTCGCTTGTCTTATATGGCAAGATGAGCTTTGCTATTTAAGCCAAAATCGCAAGTTCTGCCTATTCGGCACGACATACAAATAACCCATTTGAAGACAGAAACTCGGAAGATTAATTGATCTGTATATTTCGATCCTCTTCTGGGATTCTCTTCAGCAGATACACAAGTGATAGGAGAACATGAATATACAGTGAAGGTTGTACCTCACCCAACACGTGGGGGGACGTGTCAAGTAGTGAGTGGTTGAGAAGCCAGGACCTGTGATTGAGAAGCCAGGACCTGTGATTGAGAAGCCAGGACCTGTGATAAAGCTAAAAAATTGGGTAGGAAGTTCCTTTGTGCTATTTGATTCCTGGTCTTGTGTTGGAGTTCAGATAGGGCGCTGGTATGTACTTCTTGAGGGCGAATTTTGAAATGACGTCTGGCTCCATTGTCCCTGTGAGATGTTGAATTTGTGAGTGGTTTCTATGAGGCCAGATCCTATGATTTTGCGCTTGTAGTTGTAGTGTGAGTTGTTTGATGGTTTATAATACAAGGAGAAAAGACAGCAGTTATCAACTACAACAAAACCTCAATTCTCAAAAAACTCAACTCCATCCAGCAAATCTCTAATCATGGTACACTACCATAAAGGTACATTTAATCGTCTCAACAGTGACCAACATAATCACGTTCTATCCTAACAAACTAAGGAACCTCTTTTCCAAAAACCACAAACATTCAACTACGCGAGACACACCAGGAGTTTACCAGATACCATGTAAATACTGAAGCAAAGTATTCATAGGGCAGACAGGCCGAACACTGTCTACAAGGATCATCGAACACCAGAGGGCAATACGTTATACACAGGCTAGTTCAGTCAGTTTTCAACATGTCAGCATCAATAATAACAATATTCATTGGGAAACGTCCACCATCAAACGCAGATCACAATGCTGCTACCAACAAAAAATCATACAATCTGCTACCATTCCCAATTTCAACATGACATATTGCCCTCTGGTGTTCGATGATTCTTATAGACAGTATTCGGCTTGTAGGCCCTATGTATACTTTGTTGCAGTCTTTACATGGTATATGGTAAACTCCTGGTGTGTCTTGCGTAGCTGAATGTTTGTGTTTCTTGGAAAAGATGTTTCCTAGTTTCATAGGATAGAACGTGATTATGTTGGTTACCTTGCTGAGACTATTCGTGGTGGCAGTGTTACATGAGTTGACATTTGCTGGATGGAGTTTTTATGAACTGAGCTTTTGTATCTACGGCTAGCAAGACCATGATACATGAATCGGTTTGCCTATGTTCTGTCACAGATATACCTTTGTTCGGCGAGAACAAGTCAGCAATGTGAAGTACAAAAGGATTACGAATAGTCTGTGGGTAGAGGCAAGTGCCTAGGGAGGATTTAGGGACAGCCAAGTGAAAATCCTATGAATTAATCTCTCTCTGCCATGGGGTAAGCTCCGTACCTCCCCGAAACACTCTAAAGCATTGTTGGGACTGTTTTCTTCACTACTGGGTTATCCCAGGTCTACTTCTTTTACTTATTAAAGAACTGGTTTGACTGAAGAGCCTGTTAGATTATCCCAGAGCCTGGCTTCAGTAGTGCCTGTTAGATTATCCCAGAGCCTGGCTCCAGTACTGGCCGTTAGATTATCCCAGAGCCTGGCTCCAGTACTGGCCGTTAGATTATCCCAGAGCCTGGCTCCAGTAGTGAACTTTAGGCCATGAACCCCAAACAGTGATTAGATTCAATCACAGGTACAAGTCTGATGGACGCCACACACACACACACACACGTAGATGATGTGAAGTTAATGAGGAGAATTAAATCAGATGAGGATCAGGCAGGACTACAAGGATACCTGGACAGGCTGGACGCGTGGTCCAGCAACCGGCTCCTCGATTTTAATCCCGCCAAATGAAAAGTCATGAAAATCGGGGAAGGGCAAAGAAGACCGCAGACAGAGTATATTCTAGGTGGCCAAAGACTGCAGAGCTCACTCAAGGAGAAAGATCTTGGAGGAGTATAATACCGAGCACGTCTCCTGAAGTACACATCAACCATATAACTGCTGCAGCATATGGGCGCCTGGCTAACTTGAGAATATCGTTCCGATACCTCAGTGAGGAATCGTTCAAGACACTGTACACCGTGTACGTCAGGATGATACTGGAGTATGCAGCACTAGTTTGGAACCCACACCTGGTCAAGCACGTCAAGAAATTAGAAAAAGTTAAAAGGTTTGCGACAAGGCTAGTTCCAGGGAAATCGACCTGACGACACTGGAGGACAGGATGATTAGGGAAAACATGATAACGACATACAAAATTCTGCGAGGAATAGATAAGGTGGACAGAGACAGGATGTTCCAGAGATGGGACACAGAAACAAGGGGTCATAATTGGAAATTGAAGACTCAGATGAGTCAAAGGGATGTTAGGAATCATTTCTTCAGTCATAGAGTTGTCAGGAAGTGGAATAATCTAGCAAGTGATGTAGTGGAGGCGAGAACCATACATAGCTTTAAGACGAAGTATGATAAAGCTCATGGAGCAGGGAGAGAGAGGACCTAGTAGTGATCAGTGAAGAGGCGGGGCCAGGAGCTGATTCTCGACCCCTGCAACAACAAATAGATAAGTACGAGTAGGTGAGTACACACACACACACACACACACACACACACACACACGAGAAAAAGAGAATAGTTAAGCATTTAACTCCACTAACAGACACACAGATCAAGGAGACATTTCGGAATGAAGAGACGAGGTAGAGGCAAATAAATTGAGCTGACAAGCTGTGTGTGGTGATGTACCTTTGAAAGACACCACACGTAAAAACATTATTTAAACACAACGACTGAGCCAGCTTGCGGTGACAGCTCCTGCAGGACCAGTCATGCAATGAATGATCCAAGATTTTAGACGAGAGAGAAAACATGATGTTTGCGAGTGGCTAGGCTATATATAAGCAGTGTTTACTGTGTGTGTGTGTGTGTGTGTGTGTGTGTGTGTGTGTGTGTGTGTGTGTGTGTGTGAGCGTGTGCTTACCAATTTGTGATTGCAGGGGGCGAGACTTGGTTCCTGGCTCCGCCCCTTGACTGGCTGTTACCGGGGTTATTTTCAAGCTATGTTTGCAGTCAGCCTCCATCAATACTCCTCCAGATCACTTTACGTCTAGACATCCAGATGATGCAGACATATTTCCTGATATATTTATTACACATATGTGTCTTTAACTTCAAACTGTTCCCTTCTGTATCGCTTTTACATCCTTCGATCAGTGTGTCCTTGTTCTCCCTATCATTTTCTCTTAGTATCATATATCCTCTGGTCCATCTATCCTCTAATGTCTTCTGGCTTACTTCTCTTTCTCCTCAGAGTTCGGTCCTCTAAACTCCGGGAATGTTCTCGTTGATCTAGTTACTGATATCCTTTGTCAGGTGAGGGTTTTAAGATGATGTTGCAAGCTCCAACTTGCTCTGAAATTTAGGGTAATGAATTACCCTTCTTGATTCCTGATGCTCCTAACTGATTCTCCAGTCTTAACTTCCTTGATTTCTATGATCTACCTCTTTCATCCTACAAACTATTTCGCTCTCACTAGCAATTCTTTTTTACACCCGACAAAATATCTCTCCCTACATTATACCTCAATGCCTACTGACTATTTATCTCGTCCTACAAAGTATTTCTTCAAACTATCCCTCCTTCCTTTAAACTATCCGCTCCTCTATAAGTATTCTTCCATCCTTACCTCCCTTCCCACAAACTATCCATGTCTGCACATTATCCCTAATTTCCTACAAACTATCCATCCATGTCTGCACATTATCCTTAACTTCCTATAAACTATCCCTTCTAATATAAACTTTCCCTCTATTCCTACATGCGTTCACTTTTTTACCCTATGACCTGTTCCTTCTTGCAGACTTTCTCCATCTCTAAAAATGATCTCTTCAAACTATCCCTCTCTCCAAACAAACTATCCCTCTCTCCAAACAATCCCTCATGTCCTGTACGCTCTCCCTCCCCTCAAACTATCACTCTCTCCAAGCAAACTATTCCTCTCTATCCAAAGAAACTATTCCCCACGTCCTGTATACTCCTTCTCCCTTCAAACTATCTCTCCCTTCAAGCAAACTATTCCTCCCTCCCTCCAAACTATCCCTCACTTCCTGTAAACTCACTCTCCCTACAAACGTAGTGACCTTTCCCCTCTCTCTCTCCTGTTACTTACTTGCCTCACTAACTCTTGAGCCTGTCACCCGAGGTTGGATTCCCTTAACTTCTAGTTGCAGTAAGTTTCGCCGACTTGGTAATCACTTTAATTTAGTTCGTGCGGGGCGTCCTCTGACTCTCAGCACTCTACACATGTGTATGGCAGCCCCCGGCACCGGACTCACCACCTCGACTGCTCAGCAGTTTACTAACTCTCGAGTTGTTTTGCTTCCGTTGGAGGCACGGGGATATGCCTTTCTTGATTTATGCGAATATATGTGAGGTCACATGTAGGAAACTTTGAGTAGGATAAAGAGCACAGAGGCACAAATCCGTGACTGGAATAATACACAAATAACCCGCACACAGGAGACAGAAGCTTACCACGACGTTTCGGTCCGACTTCGACTATTTACAAAGTCACACTAACGCAAACGAGTTTATGTTCATGTAGGTTTGCCATTACGGGTTCTAGCCCTGGTCTTTTCCATGTGGTGACCCGGCAGTGGCTCCTGAAGAAGTGTCAGAGTTCGTACAAGTGATGTACCGCTTATAACCCTATGGCGGGGACAGCCGTATGACAAGGGCGCGGTGAGCTGTCTTCATGTCAGTTGGAGTATAGCTTACAGTCCTATGGCGGGGGCAGTACTATGGTGACTCTTTTAACTCTATTTGAGTCATTCCTGGCACTCAGGCCGCATTCCGACTGCCAGAACGACTCTGGATATTCTCTGGAGGTGTTCGACAAAATAGTGAAGAAGCCAGTATATATAGGCGAGGGGGGGGGACAAGGACGAGACCAAGAGAGGAAAAAGAAGTAATGGTAGTTGTAAGGCTGATAGTGTAAGTAGTAGTAGAAGTAATAGTGATAGTAGAAAGTAGGGAGAGTAGTTTGATGGCACAAAAAAGAAAAGGGAGAGGTAGCGATAGGATAATAAGAAAAGATCAAGTCAAGTCACGAATGTTCTGAAGTTTGGGGCACTTGACAACGTAATAAGAAAGGAGGGCATCTACAGAGACAAAGCCACGACTAAGATTCTTACAAGGAAAGCTGTGCCTAAGGAGTGTTTCAACAAGACGGCGACTGTGAAGGCTAGAAGTAGGGTAGACAGTTTTAGCAGACGACTAGTCAATAGGATGACTGTGATCACTAACATGACAGAAAAGCCCATTACTGGTGTCGCAAAGCTTAACATTTTTTTGTGCTCTTTAAGTCTAACAGAAAGGGAATGACCAGTCTCTCCAAAAGTACTGGAAAGGATAGGAGCTTGAAATAGTGTAGACACCAGGAGCATCTATAACAGAAGTACGAACTAGATTACTGCGAAAGGTGTTAGTTTGGCGAAATGTAAGTTTGATGTGTAAGGAACAAAGAGAGTTGTTAAGATTAGAAAGACTGGAAATGTGGGGAAGGCAGAGAACACAAAATTTTACACGAGTAGAGAGTTTGGGAGAGAAGACTGTCCGTTTAGCACTTGAGAAGGCAGAGTTTATGACTTGGGAAGGGTAGCAAAGACGAGAGAATGAATTACGAAGAGTGGAAATTTCCGATTTGAAAAACTGAGGGTCACAAAAGCGGATGGCACAGAGAAAGAGAGAAATAAGAACGCTTTTCTTGACCGAAACGTTATCGTAAGCTTTTTCTCTCTCTCTCTCTCTCTCTCTCTCTCTCTCTCTCTCTCTCTCTCTCTCTCTCTCTCTCTCTCTCTCTCTCTCTCTCTCTCTCTCTCTCTATCTCTCTCTTTCTCTCTCTCTTTCTCCTATGTGCGGGTTATTTTTGTTTAAGTAAGATATGCCTATTGATATAATGTATTTTATATATGGAAATAAATGGTATAAAATACCGACACAATGGAAAGATAAACACATAAGCAGTATAATGTGATCCTTTATTGACAACGTTTCGCCCACGCAGTGGGCTTTATCGAGTCACAGACAGATCAGTTTGTGACTCGATAAAGCCCACTGCGTGGGCGAAACGTTGTTAATAAAGGATCACATTATACTGATTTTGTGTTTATCTTTCATATTTTATATATAACCGGGAAAGCATGTTGAAAGTTAGGTGGATATGTGAAGGAAAATAATTAAGTAACTTTCAAATTATTTTTTTCTTCCTCCAAGGTTTCGTTTGTAACTTGAGAATGCATCATCCAATCGGTTTCAAATTTTCAAGGTTAGAGTATGATAAAGCAAGAGTCGTGCAACTAATGGAAAATGCAAGTTCTTTGTCGTTATTTATATAGAGGATTCGAATCCACGTGTGGGAATGTAGAATAGCTCCCCAAGTGATGCCGTGACTTAGTGGTCTGACGCCTCACTTGGGGAGCTATGCCACTCCCCAACCTGGTTTTGTATCTTGCTGACTGTGATCTTTCTCTGTGTATAGAGCAAAATATATAAGTGATTTTGGTTTCCATGGACCTTAGTCCTACAGCAAATTTTCACTTTTACTTTGGTGTTGAATTTTTTCCATAAAATAACATAATTATGCCTCTTTTGAATGTCCTAAACCCTTAAAGTCTGATGTATTTTTTTCAGACGTATGAAACTTTGTATGTTAAGTTTATCTTGGTACCAGATTGTTAAATTACTAAATGAATATATTTCAAATTATTAGTATTCATGCGATATCTGGAGAATGCATATTCTAATTGGCTTCAAACTTTTAGTTCTGGCGTACTTTGTTAGAAAAAAAGTTTAATTTTTGGTGTTGTTAATGGGTTGAATTTTATCGTGATCCTTAAATATTAAGCAAAGGTACTGAAATTTTACCTAAAGAAATACAATATCTTGGGAAATGATTGATTTGGCAGTGTTCGTTAAAGAAGGAAATTTAAAGTGAACATAGGAAAAAAGTAAAGTGATGAAAGCAATGAAAAAAACATCCAAGAAATGGAAGATTGAATATATCGGATTGAAGAGAGAGAGAGAGGAGGAAATAATTTCGTTCAGATATCTGGGAGTGGACTTGTCGGCAGATGGGTCGAGGTGATATATACATATAATTAACGAGGGGACAAATCTGTGTAGACAAACATCTTTATCCATTGGGTTAAAAAATGAGAATGCAGCAGAATACAGTGGTACAAACACTTTTATGTGGATGTGAGGCATTAGTTTTCAACTTTACAGCGAATTTCTTCTCACTGTAAAGTTCTTTTGTATATGTTATTGGTCATAACTGGAAATTTGAATTAGGAAAGCGAGCAGTGTAAAGGAGTCTGCAGACACCACCTCATAACATGTATTAATGAAACATCCAGGCACTCCTTCATGAGATGTACTTATGATATATCCAGGCACTGTTTCGTAAGATGTATTAATGGAGGATCCAGTCAGTGCTTCACAAGATGAACTAATGGAGGATCTAGTCACTTTCATAAGATGAACTAATGGAGGATCTAGTCACTTTCATAAGATGAACTAATGGAGGATTCACTCACTGCTTCATAAGATGAACCAATGGAGGATTCACTCACTGCTTCATAAGATGAACCAATGGAGGATTCACTCACTGCTTCATAAGATGAACCAATGGAGGATTCACTCACTGCTTCATAAGATGAACTAATGGAATAGCAGCTCTGTGTGTGGGAGTAACAGTGGTGTGTGTGGGAGTAGCAGTGGTTGGTGTGGTCTGTATGGGAGTAGCAGTGGTGGGAGTTTAGTGTGTATAGGAGCAGCAGTGGTGGGTGAGTGGTGTGTATGGGAGTATCATTGCTCTGTGTATGTGGGACTAGAAGTGCTGGGATTGTGATTGAAGTCATCGGTGTGTGGACGTTGCATTGCTGTGTTGCAGTGGTGGGTGTGTGGACGTTGCATTGCTATGTTGTAGAGGTGGGTGTGTGCGCGCTCCATTGCTGTGTTGTAGTGGTGGGTGGGTGAACTTACCAGTGATGGGTGAGTGAGCTTACAAGTAGTGGGTGTGAAGATGTAGTAATAGTGGGTGTCAAGGATGTAGGCGTAGCATAGGTGGGAGGCTGGCTATGCCAGTAGTGCGTTTGTTGGTGCTGTAGTGGTGGGTGGGTGAGTTTCTCAGTGGTTCCTGTGTGGCTATGTGATGGGTGTGACGGGTGTGGGTTTAATGGTAGTGGGTGTGACGGGTGTGGGCGTAGCAGTGGTGTGTGGGGCGGGTGTGGGGGTGACACTTGATTCATTCCCACTAACAAGCAATTTACCTTCCCACACCTGACATTAGTTCAAACAAGTTTATTTATTAACAGTTTTCTTACTTCCTGAAACTAATAAGCTGTTGAATTATTTTCTTAGACTCCTTTAAATCATTTCCTTTCTCTCTATATCTCACTGCTTGCTTCCAAGCATAATTGAGCTCCACTTGTTCCCTGTATAAGCCATGTGGAACCATTGGACGTGCACTGTTTTCCCCATCTTGTTTCCTGCGTGCAGCCACTGTGTGTGTGTTTGTGTGTGTGTGTGTGTGTGTGTGTGTGTGTGTGTGTGTGTTGTGTGTGTGTGTGTGTGTGTGTGTGTGTGTGTGTGTGAGTGTGTTTGTATGTGTGTTTGATCTTACCTATTTATGGTTGCAGGGCTCGAATCTTAGCTCCTGGCCCCGTCTCTCGACTTGGCATTTGCCAGATTCACTCCCCGAAGACTCGTGAGCTCTGCCGAACCTGCTCTTGAAACTATGTATGGAGCCTCCCTCCATGACATCATCATAAAAATCCACCTTTTAGCTGAAGACGTGTTTCCTGACATTCCTATGACTCATCTGTCTTTAACTTTCAACTACGTCTCCTTGTACCTGTTTCTTTCCTTCCAAACAGTTTAGTCCCGTTTGCCACATCAGTTTCCCGCTGAGTATTTTGCATGTTGTTATACTATCTCGCCTTGATCTTCTAATGTTATCAGGCTTCGTTTCTTTAGCTTCTCCTCAAAGCTCGTTTTTTTTTTTTTTTTTTTAACACTTATCAGGTGTGGGCTGCATTCTGGTGCTGCGTATCTAAAGATGGGCGTAACGTATTTTGTGAGGAGACCCTTGAATGACATTTTGTTGATATTCCTGAAAACTACTTTCAGATTTACCAGACGTGAAATGACTGGAGATTATTCGGTGCCTCCGTCGATATGCTTGGCGCTATGCTCACCCCTATGTCTTTCTCTCTGTGGGAAGTTTGCTGTCTCCGTCCCCCAAGTCTGTACTGTGTGTCCGGTCATCATGTACCTTCCCCAATCTTTATAATCGTGCATATGTTGGAGTTGAATTCTAATAACCCCCTCTCTGACCAATCTTGCAATATGTGCAGGTTCACTTTTATCTTTTTTTTTTCTTCCCTTGTTGTCTTTTATCCTCTTCATTATTTTACATCGTCATCAGAGATACATCCAACTCAATCCCATCTAGTGTGCCATTCACATATATCAGAAACAATACTGGTGCTAATACCTATCCTTGTGGAACTCCGCTTGTCACTCCTCATTTTAATATGTCTTCCTGGACAATCACTCGTCCTTTCCTTTGGCTAACTTACTGTTTGATCTACCGGTGTACGTTTCCTGTTATTCCTGCATGCATCACATGTTTTTGCCCTAGTCTCTTGTTAGATACCTTATGCTGTTCAAAAATGTACAAGCCACCTATCCTTCCCTCTCTTGAATTATTTCGGTCAGTTTGTTATAGAACTTCATCAGGTTGGTAAGACAACTGATCTTTCACTCCCCTCTAGATTATATTCTACATTATTTTACATGACATGTATGTCAGTGATACTGGCCTGTAGTTTAATTCTTCCTTTCTTAAATTCTGGGACTACATTCGCTATTTTTCAGATCTCTGGCAACCGTCCAGTATTTACTGACTTGTAGTTCTTAGCTAGTGGTTCAGACAGTGTTTGTGCTTCCTCTGGTAGAATCCATGATAATACATTGTCAGGTCCTAGTGCCTTCGATGCATCTAGCTCTCTCAAAAGCTTGTTTTACCTCTTTCCCCGTTGTGTGTATGTTTTTTCAGTACCCGTCGGTGTACTTTTTCCTCAAGGCCCTCGGGAATTGCCCCGTTTCCCTCTTCCCCCTCACTCCTCATAGACTTTTTTTGTTGTTAAACACAGGGTCTCCTCCTTCCTTCTTTCCTTAGTCGAATGACATGATCTTTTACTGTCATTTTCTTCTGATGTCGCTGTAATTTGGTTTTGGTTGAATCTTGGATTTTGCTGCTAAGTCATTTTTAAATTGCTACTCAGCCTCTCTCCTCATCCTCGCATATTCATCTCTGGTTCTTCTGCTCACTTCGATGTTCGTGACTCTCCTTCTCTTTCTATAGTTTCACCAAGTTCTGGTGGTGGTTGATTTTTCCTCTCTGCATCTTTGGTTGAACTCAATGTTTTGGTGATTTCTCACCATTTTTTTTGGACATGAACTTCTATACTACTTAGTATTTCCCAGTACTCCATCTCATTCAGAGACTTTCCTTCAAGCTCCTTTTGCCACTGTACTGCATTCAGGAGTTCTCTCGTCACTTCAGAGTTCCCGCTTGTGAAATCTAGTGTCTCGTACCCTCCTCCTGCCTCTCTACTCCCATTAATCAATTCGACAAGAAATGCAAAGTTCAGTGCTGCATGGTCACTAACTCCCATGGGAACTCATACTCTATCGCGCCCATGTTAGATGCACTTGTGTTAAATATAATATCCTCTTTGCCTTATCACCTGGTCTTTTACAGTCATAGCCGTCCTTATGTGACTGTGTAGTAGTAGTTTCTGCTCTGATGTGGCTTTTGTTGCTATGTCATTCTCAACTCTACGTTCGGCTTCTCTTATCCCTTCATATCTATTCCTTACTATTCTACTTGCCTCTCTGTTCTCTGTCATCATCTGTGTTATATACTTTTTCCATGCGTTTGCTTGTGCGTGTGTGTGTTTCTGCTTATGCGTGTGTGTGTGTGTGTGTGCACGTGTGCGTTCGCTGTGTGTGCGTCTGCGAGTGCGTGTGAGAGCGCGTGAGTGTGTGTAGCTGTGTAAACAACAGAGTGCAATGTGAGTGGTTGGTTTTGTGGTCTGCGTATCTCAGACTTAAACTTTCCGGAGAGGGAGAGTTATGTATGCACACCTCCGCTACTCCCCAGCCCACTTTAGATCACTTTACCACTTTACCTATGCTATGAGAAAGTGATACCTATACTATGAAAAAGTGATACTTCTGCTGTGATGACTATGCTGCGATACCTATGCTATGAGAGAATAATAGTGCTATGATACCTATGTAACGAGTGACCACCTTTATACTGTGATACCCAAGCTGTGAGAGGGTAATTAGGCTAGGTACTCAAGTCTGAGTACCTGCAGCGCAGATACTTTTGGTGTGTCGTTATCACGCATGGCAGTTAGTTGTCTTCTGGTATTCTCTCAGGCTACGCTAGGATGACCCGAGTAAGTACTATGATTCAGCTGTTCTTAATTCTTCTCCGATGCATTTCACTTCCTCAGCTCATTCTTTGTCTAAGTGTATCGTGTGTGTGTATGTGTGTACTCACCTAGTTGTGGTTGCAGGGGTCGATTCACAGCTCCTGGCCCCGCCTCTTCACTGGCCGCTACTATGTATGTGTGTGTGTGTGTGTGTGTGTGTGTGTGTGTGTGTGTGTATCAGTCTATTACCCAGCCATCCTCTTAAATGACATCATAGGCTCACCAGCGCCAGCCTGAGATTGCTTTCCCACCAGCCCACTATAACCTACCAGTTCAGTTTTGAATCTGACTTCAGAATATATAGGTAAATTCTGAAGTTTTTCCCTTGACTCTTGGTCGCTTCATCAGCGAATCGGAAAATAAAAAGCGAGGAAGTTGTATTGCTAGGTCTTCAATATAAAATCCTGTCATAAATCTGAACATGTCATTTGTCTGTGATGAAATTCAAATAATGTCGAGATATTTCGTTTTTTATTAAAAAAACAAAAGTTGACTCACTTGGTAACGTCCTACGTATGCATCCAGCATTTATTATTCTTATTTAATTTACGTGTATCTTCACCCAGAGATTATTCACCCATGTTCATATGTGATCTATGATATTTATCTGCTTCATATAAACACAACACTCTCTGAGACAGACATGAGTGCAGTAACGTTGATCATCTCTATCGAAGATATTTGTTCCTTCGATCTTGATCACTTCAAGTGCTTAAGGTCAATTGACCGAAACGTTTTTAATGAAGGTGAACTAAGTGAACACATTCGTGTTCATTCCCCTCAAATGGTCGGCAATCACTTGCATTCCTACTACACTTTCTCTGCCGTTCTCAGACTTTGCCCATCTCGAAAGATAGAAAGATTTCACTAACCTCTCATTATTATCCTCTTTCAATTCTATCATTAAAATTCTAACACCGCAGTAATAAGTGATGATGAAATGTCGGATCTCACACGATTATTTCTTCACATATTTCAAATTATTCATTCTATCCGGTTATTTCTTTTTTATAATTTTAAGAACTGTGAATTACCGACAAGGATTTACCGCATGTTGAGAACAAAATATAATAATATTATTGTTATTTTTAACGCAGTTGGTACACATGGAGTGTGCAACTACACTATTCTGTATGAGTTACACGGTGGGAACAAAAGCTAGCTGTGTTTCCCTGTCATACTGCATCACCAGTTAGAGTTCCGGTTTCCAATGACTCCCAGCACACTTGACTCGTTCCAACCACAAACTGCCTTTCATTGTTCACTGCTGCAGATAGCCCAATCTTACATACTTCCCATCTTTCTCTGTTTAATGTCTTCTGTGTCCTCCAGAGTCGAGAAGACTGACTTAGACCTGTCCAAAGGACTGGTTAGTGGGACTACTAAATCTGGAATGAAGGCTGTTTCGTTCCTTGCTTCTCGTTTACCACTACATAACCTTTATTGCTCTCAGCACGGAGAGAATGTGGTGCGCGTGGTTTAATGTGAGATGGTCTAGACACGTCTGTTCAGTGTCTCTGCTGTACTATCCTAATTTCAACTATCTAAAAAGAATGACAGGCAGCGACTCTATTGCTTGTCTTTCTCAGTAGATGGTCTCCATATTTGTCGTGGAGTTTCCCATGCATACTATCTCAGCTGACTATTCAACCTTGAAATTCGTGATGTTCTGTCCGAAATGGCGAAGTTTGCTTGCTCAGGTTAGGGTGTGTAGGAGAGAGGGAGATTACTTCCCGGTAAAAGTAGGTCTTAGACATGGATGTGTGATGTCACCATGGTTGTTTAATATATTTATAAATGGGGTTGTAAAAGAAGTAAATGCTAGGGTGTTGGGGAGAGGGGTGGGATTAAATTATGGGAGTTGACACAGTTACTTTTTGCTGATGATACTGTACTTATGGGAGATTTTAGAGAAAAGTTGCAAAAAATAGTGGACGAATTTAGGAGGAAGTGCAAAGGTAGAGTTGAAAGTGAATAAAGATAAGAGTAAGGTGATGAGGGTATCAAACTATTTAGATAAAGAAAAAATGGATATCACATTGGAGAGAGGGAGTATGGAAGAAGTGAATGTTTTCAGATATTTGGGAGTTGACTTGTCAGCGGATGGGTTTATGAAGGATGAGGTTAACCATAGAATTGATTTATGAAAAAAGGTGAGTGGTGCGTTTAGGTATCTGTGGAGACAAAAAACTTTATCTATGGAGGCAAAGGAGGGAATGTATGAAAGTATAGTGGTACCAACTCTCTTATATGGGTGTGAAGCTTGGGTTGTAAAGGCTGCAGGGAGGAGGAGGCTGGAGGCAGTAGAGATGTCCTGTCTAAGGGCAATGTGTGGTGTAAATATTATGCAGAGAATTCGGAGAGTGGAAATTAGGAGGAGGTGTGGAGTTACTAAAAGAATTATTCAAAGGGCTGAAGAGGGGTTGTTGAGGTGGTTTGGTCATTTAAAGAGAATGGATCAAAGTAGAATGACTTGGAGAGCGTATAAATCTGTAGGAGAAGGAAAGAGGGGTAGGGTCGTCCTCGAAGAAGTTGGAGGGAGGGGGTAAAGGAGGTTTTGTGGGCGAGGGGCTTGGACTTCCAGCAAGCGTGTGTGAGCGTGTTAGATAGGAGTGAATGGAGACGAATGGTTTTTGGGACCTGACGAGCTGTTGTAGTGTGAGCAGGGTAATATTTAGTGAAGGGATTCAGGGGAAAACCGGTTATTATAGATTTAGCCGGACTTGAGTCCTGGAAATGGGAAGTACAATGCCTGCACTTTATGAAAGTATTTTCTTTTTTGGGATTTTCTTTATTTTTGGCTCACCCTGTCTCGGTGGGAGACGGCCGACTTGTTGAAAAAAAAATATATATATATACATATATATATATATATATATATATATATATATATATATATATATATATATATATATATATGTATGTGTGTGTGTGTGTGTGTGTGTGTAATGTTAATTATTCAAAATCACTTGTTTCGTGATTTCATTGATATATAGACTGCACGTGAAGGCTGGTACACCAAACTTTATGAGGATGAAATTAGTCTCTGAGGTTCCATGACCACGAATGTCCTTGCATCAGGATAACACGCTCAGTACTGTTGTGCGCCTGGTGTTTTAAGGATGGTGGTCCAATGGAAAGTGTGATGTGTACTTTGTTCAGTTCACACAGGGCTGGGGATGGGAACGCAGGAAAGAGTCCTGGCCATGCTGCAGTTCAGTTAATGATTCAAAATCACTTGTTTCTTGATTTCATTGATATAATGTCGTGACGAATACAGTGGAACCTCTGGTCACGACCATAATTCGGTCCAAGACTCTGGTCGCGACCAGATTTGGTCGTGACCCGAACCTAATTTCCCCATTGGATTGCATGTAAATACGATTAATCTGTTCCAGACCCCTACGAACTGTATGTAAATATTGCTTTTTTAAGATTTTTAAGCACAAAAATTATTAATTATATCATAGAATGCACAGTGTAATAGTAAATTAATGTAAAAACTTTGAATAACACTGAAAAAACCTTGAACAACAGAGAAAACTAACATTGCACAAGTCCTAAGAATTTTAAGGGGCGTTAAATGGCTGAGCAGTGAACTCCATTATTGATCTTCCGATTTCTTTCATTTTTGCTGTACGTTAAGAAGCATCTTTCCGTCATACTCTGCCTAAGTTTCAATAAGATAGCTAAACAAACAACTGATAAAAAAAATATTTACCAAAAATCATATATGGCAAGCCCTATCCAGGTACTGGCACTGCGAGAAGCTGTTTCGGCACTTGCTGCTGATAAAACATTGCTAATTCGAATTTATCACTGTCGTAATTACAGGAAGTGGGGAAAAATGGCGATTGCAAAAAAATCGCACGAATTGTGAAATTAGGCAGGGCTGTGTTTGTTCGGCACCCGATTATGTGTTCGTGACCAGATGCAAAAATTTGGCGAATTTTTGGGTCGTTAACCGATTTGTTCGTGTTCGGAAGCGTTCGTGACCAGGGATTCTACTGTAGGTAAAACTTGCGATTTTATCTTAAATAACAACGATCTTGCCGAATAAGGCAAGCGAAAATTTGTGTATGCAATAATTTCGCAAAACTCATTGTGAACCTAACGAAAAAAATTATTTCATTGCGTTTTTATTACTAAATTATTGTAAACTTATCTAAAATATATTTAGTTTTCTAAGGTTCTTTTGTGACAAATTATTCATTTTTAAATTACCTATTCGGCACGACATTATATATATATATATATATATATATATATATATATATATATATATATATATATTGTAGAAAGACTTGTAGAAAGACTTTCTACAAGATTGATGGACTGAACACATCGACTCCAGGCCGAGGGACTGATTACCTCAAACTCCTCCTCTCCTTACACCTTTCTACTTTGTATTGGACTGATGAAGCCACTGTGTGGCGAAACGTTTCCTTAATAAAGATTCCCATATGTTGCATAAGTGTCTCAATCTTCAACTCGTCGGTTTTCAAAACCATTTATCACCCTGTTGGGTGATAGGTGCTGTTTTCCATTCCCTTGATCACCAGGCTTGTGTTCAAGTTGTTTCTTGTCATTCTGACTCATACTATTCCACGGGAGAATTATAGGATGCTTAACAGTTCGCAAATGAGCGATAATATTTACAGTCATTGTCTCTGATCAGAGCAGGATTCACGCGTACGAACTATGTATCGCAGTGTGCGGTACTGCTATTGTTGTAACTAGTGCTGCTGCTGTTGCTGCAGCTGCTGCTGTTGTTGAAGAAAGTGCTGTGGGTATTGTTGAAGTTAGGCTGCTGGTGCTATTGCTGCTGCTGTCTCGGCAGTTCCTGCTGCAGCTGCTATTGTTGAAGCAAGTGCTGCTACTATTTTTGAAGCTACTGGCTATTGCTGCTTCTGCTACCGCTGCTGTTGCTTCCGCTACAATTCCTGCTGTTGCTGCTGCTATTGTTGAAACTAGTGCTGTCGTTGCTACTGCTGCCGCTGCTGGTTGTGCTGCATTTTCTGCTTCTGCAGCTCCTGCTGTTGCTGCTGCAGCTGCTGTTAATGTTGTAGCTAGTGCTGTTTTTAATTTTCATGCTACTGCTGCTGCTGCAGCTTCTGTTGCAGCACCATCTCCTGCTGTTCCTCCTCCTAATGTGCTTAAGTAAGTGCTGCTGCTGCTGCTGCTATTATTGAAGTTAGTGCTGTCGTCGCAATTGCTGCTGTTTGTGCAGTTCCTGCTGCTGCTACTGCGGCAGGTTCTTCTAGTCTTACCATTCCAGCGTTGGGTCCCGGGAAGGAGAAATCCCGCTGCTGGAGGTCGGTGGGAACCGTAGCTCATGAGGGAGTGACTGCAAGTGTCGGTGGCGCCTGCCACATGAACGAGCTTTCCCTAACTAGACCAATATTTTAGCTGCCTCCATTCCAGCCACCATCACCACCACCAGCCACCACCATCACCACCCACCACCACTAGCCGCCACCTCCAACCCAGTTTAAGAGTGGCTATGCATCAACCTAGCCGGCTCTTCGTAGATCACCGCAGCCCGAGAGACACTAAAACTCATCCGGCTGGGAGATAGTAGAACTTGAGTGTTATTCGGCCAAGATTGATGAGAAACTTTGGGTTATCCGGCCGGGAGATGGCGAAGCTTGTGAGTTAACCGAGAGAGAGAAGGGGAAGAGAGAATATGAATTATTCTCCCGGAAGTCAGCAGAGTTAAAAGGATCCGACAAGAGAATGAAAGCGAACAACATTACGACCAGGGCATTTTTTTTATCCTGTGGGATTAGTTCAGCTACGAGGTAAAAGAGACAGCGATATCAAGGTTGTAACTGATGCACTGACAGTGACGTTAAGTTGTGTGTGGTTGCTCCAGTTATATTCCAAAATAGGATATCATCATCCAAGGTTAATCTGACTGCAGTGCTGCCAGACAGCCTGATACAACTACAGTTACCCTGCCAGTGTGGTGCTGTCAGACAGCCTGATACAACTACGGTTACCCTGCCAGTGTGGTGCTGCCAGACAGCCTGATACAACTACGGTTACCCTGCCAGTGTGGTGCTGCCAGACGGCTCTTCGTTACAGCTGAGGATACTGATGCATGGATCACTTTACAGGATAGAGGCGACCCGCCCATATTCCCTCGGTGAGCCAAGCTGATAAAGAATTATTGAATGGCGTCATGCGTCACACTCCAGGGATGAGACCCAAGAAGAAATATACTCTGGTATGATGAGCAACATTTGGCAATATATCACCGGCGTCTAGTATACTTGAGAACCTCCGGATATTTTCGCAAGGGGGAAAGAATGTAAATATGTTTTAGAACAGCAGTCATTTTCAGAAAGACAGTTCATTGATATAGGGAAAAGTGTTTCTTACACACACACACACACACACACACACACACACACACACACACACACACACACACACACACACACACACAAACACACACAAACACACACACACACACAGAATGTTCCAAAGATGGGACACAGCAACAAGGGGACACAGTTGGAAGTTGAAGACTCAGATGAATCACAGGGATGTTAGGAAATATTTCATCAGTCACAGAGTAGTCGGGAAGTGGAATAGCTTGGGAAGCGATGTAGTAAAGGCAGGTTCCATACACAGCTTTAAGAAGAGGTATGATAAAGCTCATGGCGCAGGGAGAGTGACCCAGTAGCGGCCAGTGAAGAGGAGCTATGTATCGACCCCTGCAACCACAACTAGGTGAGTACAACTAGGTGAGTACATACACACACACGCCCCGATGGCATGGTGGCTAAAGCTCTCGCTTCACGCACGGAGGGCCCGGGTTCAATTCCCGGCGGGGCCGAAACATTTCGAAGTGTTTCCTTACACACACACACACACATATATACAACAGGCCTAGTGTCTAATCGACAAGTGCCTAGGACAAAATGGTAACTAACACACACAAAGTGCAAAATAACAAAAAAGGCACAATACCGTGACTGGAATAATACACACACGACCCGCACATATAAAAAAGAGAGGACCTTACGACGACGTTTCGGTCCGAATTGGACCATTTACAAAGTCACACTAACACAAAGGACCGAAACGTCGTCGTAAACTCTTCTCTTTTTTATATGTGCGGGTTGTGTGTGTACAAAGTGCAAAGGTTTGCAACACGACTAGTCCCGGAGCTAAGGGGTATGTCCTACGAGGAGAGGTTAAGGGAAATCGACCTGACGACACTGGAGGACAGGAGAGATAGGGGGACATGATAACGACATACAAAATACTGAGAGGAATTGACAAGGTGGACAGACAGAATGTTCCAGAGATGGGACACAGCAACAAGGGGTCACAGTAGGAAGTTGAAGACTCAGATGAATCACAGGGATGTTAGGAAGTATTTCTTCAGTCACAGAGTGGTCAGGAAGTGGAATAGCTTGGGAAGTGATATAGTGGATTTAGGATTCATTCATAGCTTCAAGAAGAGGTATGATAAAGCTCATGGCGAAGGGAGAGTGACCCTGTAGCGGCTAGTGAAGAGGCGGGGCCAGGAGCTATGACTCAACCCCTGCAACCACAACTAGGTGAGTACAACTAAGTGAGTACACACACACACACACACACACGGGCGACATGTGAGGAGTGATTCCATTGTCTTCTTTCATTGTTTTTATTGAATACGGGTTCGAAAGGGAAGAAATTTAACAAACCACGGAACAAGTGGGGCTTGAACCCATTACGAATGAGTCGTAAAACCTCCGAGCCAGTGCATAAGCCACTCCGCCAGCTGGCTACAACCACTCTGCCAACTGGCCAAGTGGCTTACGCACTGGACTGGAGTTTTGCGATTCACTCGCCATAGCTTCAAACTCGTTCCATGGTTTGTTTGCATTCGTGTTATTATTTCGTGAGGCAGGAAGAAACTAAACCTTACGAATATTCCCTCCACAGCACGATAATTATGAGATACGTCCTTACTAGCTTCTTCCTCAACGACCTGTCAATATCCAGCTCTAAATCTCTGGAAGATGAATTCATCTATATAATTACTAACAACACGACTAAAATACGCAAATAACCGCGCACAGGAGAGAGACGCTTAGGACGACGTTTCGGCCACACTTGCACCATTTACAAATTCATAGAGCAAGGCAGCCAGTATACAAGGGCGAGTGGGACAGGGACGGGACCAAGAGAGGAAGACAAAGTATTGGCAGTGGTAAGGCGGGTAGTGAAAGTAGCAGACGTAGTAGTGGTGTTCCTTTAGAGAAGATGGGTCATACTCTCAAAGAACATAACCCATACCACTAACTATTTCTAGTTTAAAGCCCTAACAGCTCCCTCCACTGCAGTTGCCAGTGCCCCCACCCCAGACCTGGATAAGTGAACCCCATCCCTGGCATACATGTCATTTCTGACAACTGGGACCTCTTCTATGGCAGAAATGACATGTATGCCAGGGATGGGTTCACTTATCCAGGTCTGGGGTGGGGCACTGGCAACTGCAGTGGAGGGAGCTGTTAGGCTTTAAACTAGAAATAGTTAGTGGTATGGGTTTTGGGGGAAAACAGAGAAGTCCCAGTGTAGTAATATTATAAGTTGTAGGAGAACTAGTAATAGGCAGAATAAGGTGGATAGTGGAAAGCTAGTGACACTAGATGACAAGGACAGTAATAGGTATAATGGAAAACAGAGATGAGCAGGAAGGGTAAAGAGAAAGGAGGGTCTCTAAATATATATTACACCAATAGTCGTAGTGCTAGGAATAAGATGGACGAGTTGAGATTAGTTGCAAGTACGGGTAATATTGATGTTTTTGCAATAACTGAGACATGGTTTAATATGAAAAATCGGGACTTGCCTGCCGAATGTCACATTCAGGGTTTTAAATTGTTCCAAGTAGACAGAAGTATCGGGAAAGGGGTGGGGTGGCACTCTATGTCCGTGATCATTTAAATTGTTGCATAAAAACGGGTATAAAGTCTGAATTAACACATACAGAGTCTGTCTGGATAGAATTTTCAGAGGGTGTGAAAAATTGATTTTAGGCGTGATTTACCGTCCTCCAAACTTAGATAGGGAACAAGGGAGACTACTTTGGGAGGAAATTGTTAAGGCCACAAGACACGATAACGTAGTAATTTAGGGGACTTTAACTTTAGTCAGATTGATTGGAATTTCATGACAGGGAATTTAGAATCTAACGACTTTTAGAAGTAGTTCAGGATTGCTTTTTGAAGCAGTTTGTAACAGAACCTACAAGGGGAAATAACCTACTTGACTTGGTTCTGGCAAGCAAGGAAACCCTTGTTAATAATTTAGAAATTACAGAGGAACTCGGCTCAAGCGACCACAAGTCAATTACCTTTAGCATTGAATGGATGTATGATAGTAGGGATAATTCAGTAATGGTCCCAGATTTTCGCTTAGCAGATTATAATGGACTTAGAGAACACTTATCAACTGTGGACTGGGGTGAAGAAGAGAGGTATCAATATGACAGTTTTCTTAACACTATACAGGCTGCCCAAAGAACATTTATCCCGTATAAAGAAATTAGATCAAGTAGAAATGACCCAAAATGGATGAATAATAGGCTCAAATATCTTTTAGGGCAGAAGAAAGGAATTTATAGGCGCATAAAAAGAGGTGAGGGTCATCTTATAAATCAGTATACTGACATTAAGAGGACGTTAAAAAGGGAATAAGAAAAGCTAAACGGGACTATGAAATTAAAGTTGCTAGGGATTCAAAAACTAACCCAAAAGTTTTTTCCAGGTTTATAGAACAAAAGTTAGGGATAAGATAGGTCCCCTTAAAAATAACTTTGGGCATCTTACTGACAAGGAGAATGATATGTGCTCTATTTTTAATAATTATTTTCTCTCGGTTTTCACACAGGAAGACATTAATAATATCCCAGTAATTAATTTTTACAGAGGCCCAGAAGAAGATAAATTATGTAATATCACAGTCACTAGCGAAATGATTATGAAACAGCTGGACCGACTGAAACAAAATAAATCGCCGGGTCCTGATGAGCTTTTTGCAAGGGTTCTTAAAGAATGCAAAATGGAACTCTGTGAACCAATATCTAACATTTTTAATTTATCTCTTCAAACAGGTGTAGTGTCTGATATGTGGAAGATGGCTAATGTAATTCCTATTTTTAAAGCAGGGGACAAGTCACTACCGTCAAACTACCGCCCAATAAGCCTGACCTCAATTGTAGGCAAATTACTAGAGTCAATTATAGCTGATATTATTAGAAGCCATCTAGATAACCATAATTTGATTAATGATACCCAGCATGGATTCACGAGGGGCCGTTCCTGCCTATCTAATTTATTAACCTTCTTCAGTAAAGCTTTTGAGGCTGTTGATCACGATAAAGAATTCGATATTGTTTATTTAGACTTTAGTAAGGCTTTTGATAGAGTACCACACCAGAGACTGTTAAAGAAAGTGGCAGCTCATGGCATTGGGGAAAAGTGCTGTCATGGATCGAGTCATGGCTCACCAATAGGAAGCAGAGAGTGTGCATAAATGGGGTTAAATCCGAATGGGGACTTGTAACAAGTGGTGTTCCACAGGGATCAGTCTTAGGCCCATTGTTATTTATAATATATATCAATGACCTTGATGAGGGAATTACTAGTGATATGAGCAAATTCGCCGACGACACGAAGATAGGTAGGATAATTGATTCAAACATAGATGTCATAGAACTTCAGGAAGATTTAGACAAACTTAATTCGTGGTCAGAAAAGTGGCAGATGCAGTTCAATGTAGATAAATGCAAGGTTCTGAAGCTCGGGAGTGTCCATAACCCAAGCACTTATAAGTTAAATAACGTAGAACTTAGCCATACAGATTGCGAGAAGGACTTGGGGTGATGGTAAGCAGCAACCTTAAACCAAGACAGCAATGCCTAAGCGTACGTAATAAGGCAAATAGATTACTGGGATTTATATCAAGAAGTGTTAGCAACAGAAGTCCAGAGGTTATATTACAGCTTTATACATCATTAGTAAGGCCTCACCTAGATTACGCAGCTCAGTTCTGGTCTCCATATTACAGAATGGACATAAATTCGTTAGAAAACATTCAGCGTAGAATGACTAAATTAATACATAGCATTAGAAATCTTCCTTACGAAGAAAGATTGAAGACCCTAAAATTACATTCACTTGTAAGACGTAGAATGAGGGAGACATGATCGAGGTATACAAGTGGAAAATGGGTATTAACAAAGGGGATATAAATAAGGTCTTGAGGATATCTCTCCAAGAGAGAACCCGCAATAATGGATTCAAGTTAGATAAGTTTAGATTTAGAAAGGATATAGGAAAGTATTGGTTTGGAAATAGGGTAGTTGATGAGTGGAACAGTCTGCCTAGTAGGGTTATTGAAGCTAGGACCTTGGGTAGTTTCAAATTTAGGTTGGATAAATTCATGAGTGAGAGGGGTTGGATTTGAGTGGGACTCGCGCATGAGTGGGTAGAATTGTCAAAGCTTATTTCTTGGGTAGCATTGAAAATTGGGTTGAGCAAATATTCTGTTAGTGGGACGGATTGTGAAGGACCTGCCTAGTATGGGCCAACAGGCCTGCTGCAGTGTTCCTCCTTTCTTATGTTCTTATGTTCTTATACTCTAGCCACTGCTGAGGAAGACGAAAATGGTCTCCGCCGTTGTCACTGCAAAAATTCACAGGGACTACACACCACCTAAGCAAAATAGCAAAGACCAATATCTGGCAAGGGTATTTACCATCCTTTCTAAAGGCTGTGACAAAGTATACATTTGTGAAGACTGGAGAGACTTGTAGGCCAGCGTTAACGAATAACATGAAAACACTGGAACACTGTCGTACATCTTACTGACTAGCAATTGGGTAACCTAATATAAAGTGAACCAAACTATCAGAAAGTGTTTAGTAATACTCATTATAACAAAAAACATAATTCCTCAGAGCAGAAAGGCTTTCAGTGTAACATCAACCCTCACCCAAATCATACTTAAAAACTGGAACAAAATCTGGCTATGACACTTGTCAAACTCAATTCTGACATCAACGTTGTAGACTAGCGGCCCTTCCAACTTTGACTACGCCGGCCCCTTCTCCACCTTCACTTAATGCACCTCCTCCCTCTGAAAACATACGAGTATTTCCTAAATTCACTTCAGAAAGCTCACAACACTTTTCTATGAATAAGGGTTCCTCTCTCTTCTGCTGTCTTTAAATAACGTTTACATCAGTGATTCTTTAACATATTTATCAATATTTATAAAGTTGTTAAATCACCAGCGTGTGACAACTGCTCAAGTTGTCTGTTATGATTAGTCGATCTGATCTCATGTTATTCCTTTTTTTAATGTGATGTGTTTCACAAATCAGAACTTCGATTCGAGAAAAGCTCACTCTCACGCTCTAACACAGTGGGTTAGAGCATCGTAAATTTTCGCTCTCCATGAAGCGGGCTAAAACAACACGGGTTCGATCCCCCGGCTAGTCGCAGTGATGTTATTGATTAAATAAAATTCGTTCGTGGTTACAATACTATATATACTGGTTGTGGAGGCTAGTACACCAAACGGGGAGTAGAATGAAATTAGCTCTAAGGCACCCGCACCATCGTATGTCCTCGGTTCACGGTACGAGATCTTTGTAGGATTGTATGGGCCAGTGGGTTAGAGCGTCGTGAATTTTCGCTCACCGTGAGGTGGGCTGAACCAACACGGGTTCGATTCCCAGGCAAGTTGCAGTTTTGTTATTCATTAAATACCACTCGGTTGTGGTTACAATAATATATATATATATATATATATATATATATATATATATATATATATATATATATATATATATATATATATATATATATATATATATGCTAGGAATTCGCAAGAGCAGGCGAAATATTCACAAACACTGATCTCTGGCCGACGGAGACTCGAACCTACGAACCTTGTGACAAGGTACGCAGTGCTTTGCCGACCGTACCACACTGGACCAATACCTTGGCGTCCAGCTCACGCTAGACGTTGATCCAAGGCACCCAGAACAGTGTTTATATATATATATATATATATATATATATATATATATATATATATATATATATATAATAGAGAGAGAGTGAGTTAAAATAAGAATAAATATTATTTTTTTTATTGGAGATTTGTTTAGAGACGATTTTTTTAAATGTTCTCCTGCATCATATTTTAGTTTATCGAGGTTTTTGTAAATAAGGAATAAAAAATATTCACTAAAATAAGTAATAAAAAAAATGCTCATTAAAGCCAAGAGTAAAGAATTCTCACTAAACTAAGGAATAAAAAATACTTGGTAAAATAGTTATTGTTCCGCAAGTGTTCCTACAATCGGAACGTTTCTACAATCTTTCCATTGTTTTTCATTTTTTATTTGTTTGTATGTGTGTATCTGTGCGTGTGTGTGTGTGTGTGTGTGTCTGTCTGTGTATGTGTGTCTGTGTGTGTGTGTGTCTGTGTGTGTGTGTGTCTCTGTGTGTGTGTCTGTGTGTGTGTGTCTCTGTGTGTGTGTGTGTCTGTGTGTGTCTCTCTCTGTGTGTATGTCTGTGTGTGTCTCTGTGACTCCTGTATGTGTATATTTTTAATCTACGCGAGTATTTCTGTTATTTTGTATATATGTAATTAGCTTAAATACCTGTGTATTTTTCAATATATTACTTCCTGCTTGTCCTTAGGTGTATATCAGGATTTATTTTTAATATTTAATACAAACAAGAGGTGTATACTCAAAAAATTGAAAATGAAATTTATTTAACAACGCAAGTGACATTATGCTTCATAAAATTAATTTTTTTTTTTTTTTTTTTTAAATTTATAGACTGACTCTACTTACGAGATTATATCTAACGCCACGTATTCCCCCATAACTGTGCTCCTTTTTTTCCCCATTTCCCATTCTTTTTAAATCGCGTTTTATCGCAAGCTGGTTTTAGCACAAAACGTTCCTTTATAGCCTGGTCCTTCAGCGCCTCACTCAGCTAGCGTACCTCTTACTAGACTCATTATGGTGCCATCCTACATTAACCACGTCTCACTCCCCTGGCCCACCGACGCCATTTCCAAAACCTCATTTCCCCAGTGCTCGCTGGGCCGTCGCTCCCTCACATGTGTCATGTCACCGAGACGCCGCCACCTGAGGCTGACAAGCCTGCTCGCTTTTCCTACTTTTCATACATCTCTTTTATCTTCAGGGTGACTTTCCCAATTCAGAAACACTCGTACGTTCACACACGCATCCATGAACACGCACACACACATCCAAATACACACACACACTCACACACACACACACACACACACATACACACACACAACCAGATAACCGCGGCAGCATGTGGATGAATGTGCTCCTACGATAAAATAGACTGTTAAACTTGCTACTTAGCTTATTGATGAATCCAAGATGTCGCAGCCATCCCCAACTTCTTCACAGAGGATACATCCATGGCCTCATTCTCCACAGGGCTGTATGGTAAAAACATCAGGTGGTTATAATATATTGCCCCAAAGGAGCGTATGTTCATATCGTCAGTCATTAACTCTAGACTGATTTAACACTCACATGTTTGGACTTAAAAGTCCACGCATAACCACCGTCAATATGTAAATTTTGATGCTCCTGACATACAAGAATTGTGCAGTCCCCTGCCTGACAAGAACATAAAACCATACCTTGCTCGTGTAACGTGAGCGATGGTGTTGACTCCACCATAAACGGCGGAAATGCTGTCTTGATTGTAGAATGCCGCTGATGAGTCACCGTCTTGTTTCGATGGAGTTCTCTAGCGATTGTCTCTACGTTTGTCTTTTAGCAGTAATAAGAAGCTGCGCACACTTCTGAATATACCACGATTTTATTCACTATATCCCAACGTTAGTGGAGATTAAATTAGAATAACGGACGCGTACGACTAATGTCTTTGTTAGGGTAAACCCTTCGTCGCCGTATGACCCGTTTCTTCGGTGGCCGATTTCAATCTGACCTCGTGCAGCCTCTTGCAGCCTCTTGCAGCCTCGTGGTGCCTCGTGGGGCTTGTATCGCTGACATCAGCACAAGTTCAACAACTGCTACATGCTGCTACAAGTTTCAATAAAAATGCTTGTGTTCTCTAAATACTTTGATCACTGGAACACATGATTGTATTGTTTAAGTGTAGAAACTAATACAGCAGTTTACCATAATTTTCCTGTTACAGCAAAGAGTTACATTTATCTCAAATGTCTATTAACCCACATATACACTCGCTGCTACTTAGTCAGACAACACGTGACACACTGTGGTCAGTACATCTGGTCTGTATTAATTTGTTTTTGCACCCAGACACGCCTCGTCTGGCCCTTTCTAAGGGCGGAAAGAGTGAGGGCCCTTAACAAGGGTAGAAAGGGCGCATACCCCCCTCCTTTGGAGAATTTTCTCCACAATATGGGCGATTGGCGAACCTAAGATTAGCGTTCCGTTACCTTAACAAGGAATCGCTCAAGGCACTGTACACCGTGTACGTCAGGCCCATACTAGAATATGCAGCACCAGTCTGGAACCCACACCTGGTCAAGCACGTAAAGAAACTAGAGAAAGTGCAAAGGTTTGCGACAAGGTTAGTTCCACAACTCAGGGGTCTGTCTTATGAAGAAAGGTTGAGGGAAATAGGACTAACAACACTGGAGGAAAGAAGGGTCAGAGGAGACATGATAACGACATACAAAATACTGCGGGGAATTGACAAGGTAGACAGTTACAGGATGTTCCAGAGAGGGAACACGGAAAGAAGGGGACACAACTGGAAGCTGAAGACTCAGATGAGTCAAAGGGATGTTAGGAAGCATTTCTTCAGCCACAGAGTAGTCAGGAAGTGGAATAGTCTAGAGAAAGATATAGTGGAGGCAGGAACCATACATAGTTTTAAGACAAGGTATGATAAAGCTCATGGAGCAGGGAGAGCAGAGACCCAGTAGCAGACAGTGAAGAGGCGGGGCCAGGAGCTGAGTCTCGACCTCTGCAACCACAATTAGGTGAGTACACACACACACACACACATATATATATATATATATATATATATATATATATATATATATATATATATATATATATATATATATAATGTTGTGCCGATTAGGTAAAACTTGGGATTTTGGCTTAAATAGCAACGCTCACCTTGCCATATCAGACAAGTGAAAATTTGTGTATGCAATAATTTCGCCAAAATCATTCTGAACATTCGTAATATTTTTAAACTAAATTTTGGTGTGGATAGCATAAGTCAGTTTAAATTTAATTAATATTTCTTATAACTAATGATATATATTTTGTCTTTATATTCAGAGTGATTTCCGTTGAGTTATTGCAAAACAAATTTTATTCTGCATATCTGGCACAAAACATCCTTGTCGAATATTCCAAATTAGCCAGATCGGCTTAATTCGCTTGACACACACACACACACACACACACACACACACACACACACACACACATATATATATATATATATATATATATATATGTCGTGCCGATTAGGTAAAACTGGTCAATTAGCAAGAACTCATCTAAAATTAAGTCCTTTCTAAAATTTTCTTATACGTTTAAAGATATATTTTTTCATTTATGTTAATGTAAGAATTTATAATTTTGTACCAAGAGAAACTTTGAAAACCTACCTAACCTTATTACAAAAAGCGCAATTTAATTTAGCCTAACCCAACTAAATATATTTTAGATACATTAACATTAATTTAATAATAAACAAACACAATGAAATATATTTTTTCGTTATGTTCAGAATGATTTTGGCGAAATTATTGCATACACAAATTTTCACTTGTCTTATATGGGAAGGTGAGCGTTGCTATTTAAGCCAAAATCGCAAGTTTTACCTAATCGGCACGACTATATATATATATATATATATATATATATATATATATATATATATATATATATATATATATATATATATATATATATATATATATATATATAGCAGCGCTTGTAAACTAGGCTTCCCAGCTTATGTGGCATTTGTTGTTGAGTGGAGAAGAGCGTCACTTGGGAACCTTGCCAGTCTTCCTGTAGTGGGTTTGATTCCTGCTGACTGCAATCTCTCTCTCTCTCTCTATATATATATATATATATATATATATATATATATATATATATATATATATATATATATATATATATATATATATATGTACATATATATATATATATATATATATATATATATATATATATATATATATATATATATATATATATATATATTGTGTGTGTGTTGTGTCATATAAGCCGAACAGAAGAGTTTGGTCTATTTTGGCAAGAGTGTTTTCTGTGAAATTGCCTGAATTAAAATTTGTATTAGCCTTAGCTCAGTCAAATTCAATCTGAGCATAAGGAAAAAAGTATACAACATTTAGAACAAAAAGGAACAACACCATGACTTGTACAATACACAAAAAACCCACACATAGGAGAGAGAAAAGCTTATGACGACGTTTCGGTCCGACTTGGACCATTCATATGTTACACTGACAGAAGGGGATGAGTGAGCCAGTATATATAGGCAAGGGGGACAAGGAGGGGAGAAAGACAGAAAGAAAAGGAAGTATTGGTAGAGATAATACTTCTAGTGGAAGTACTGGTAGAAGTAGTAGTGGTAGTAGAAAGTAGGGAAGTAGTTTTCGCCACAAAAGACAGAAAGGAGAGAAGGGAGGTAATAGTATTAGTAGTAGTAGAAAAGGTAGAATCATAAATAGTAGCAAGGAAGTGGTAGTCATTGTAGAAGTAGATGTTAGGTAAGTCTAAGGGAAAGAAAAAGGTGCACTGCAGGAGAGCTAAGGGCCCATAAGGGGTAAGACCAGAGACACAGAACACAGTACAAAGAAAAAAGGAAAAACAGAGAAAGAAATAAGGAAAAATAAGAAAGGAGAAGAGGCAGGGAGAGAAGAAAGGACTAGGACGTCCTGAGTGTTCTGTTCTGAAGTAGAAAGAAAGGCATCTACAGTGACAAAGCCAGAACTAAGATTCAAAGTAGGAAAGCCGTGTGTGAGGGATACTTCAACAAGACGACGGCTGTGAAGGCTAGGGGTAGGATGGACAGTTTTGGCAAAAAAACCGTCAGTAGGATGACTGTGATCTCTAACATGACAGAAAAGAACATTATTTGTGTCGGCAAACCTAACACTGTCTTTGTGCTCTTAACGTCTGTCAGAGAGCGGACCGTTTATGAAAAATATTGAAGGGGACAAGAGAAGCTTGACATATAGTAGACAACTGATGCAGTTGATACCCCTGGTGTCTGTTCATACTCCTCTTCTCCACTTCAGTACTTTGATTGACTTAATTAAAGAGCACAAAAACAGTGTTAGACTTGCCCACACCAGTAATGCTCTTTTCTGCTCCTGTGCTTCCTGAGGGCAATGATCTCCTGCTCCTGTAGTTCTTGAGGGCAACAATCTGCGTTTCTGGGTCATGAGGCAATTGACCTCCTTCTGAGAACAATGATCTCTTGCTCCTTTAGTTCCTGAGGTCAAATGTCTCCTGTTCCTGTGGTTCATGAGGGCAATGATCTGTTCCTGTGGTTCCTGAGGGCAATGATCTGTTCCTGTGGTTCCTGAGGGCAATTATCTGTTCTTGTGGTTCCTGAGGGCAATGATCTGTTCCTGTGGTTCCTGAGGGCAATGATCTGTTCCTGTGGTTCCTGAGGGCAATGATCTGTTCCTGTGGTTCCTGAGGACAATGATCTGTTCTTGTGGTTCCTGAGGGCAATTATCTGTTCCTGTGGTTCCTGAGGGCAATGATCTCCTGCTCCTGGGCTCTCGCACCAAATTCATTATCATGGAAAGAGGACACCACACTCAGATCACTGGTATCATCATGGAGGATACCACACTCAGATCACTGGTATCATCATGGAGGATACCACACTCAGATCACTGGTATCATCATGGAGGATACCACACTCAGATCACTGGTATCATCATGGAGGATACCACACTCAGATCACTGGTATCATCATGGAGGATACCACACTCAGATCACTGGTATCATCATGGAGGATACCACACTCAGATCACTGGTATCATCATGTAGGATACCACACTCAGATCACTCAGATCATCATGGAGGATACCTGTTGCGAACCCTGAACAAGATAATTGGGTTAAATGTTTGACGGACCACTTGGGTACTCGCATCCGGTGTTACTGGGTTGCAGTACCCGGTGTGACGTCACCACAGTCAATGTCAGGGCGGAGGAACCTGCCTTGAGTAGTATGGTCTACGACTTCACTGAGTTAGCAGTGGATGGCTTACGATTACCATAAATCGCTATCCCACGCTGACTGCCATAACTGGACTCAGTTTCCTGTCGACTACGTGAAGTGTAGTATGGTCCACGGCTTCACTGAGTAACAGTGGCTGGCATAAGTCGTATCCCAGCCTGCCTACTGAACTCAGTTTCCTGCAGACTATGAGAAGTAGAGTATGGTCCACGATGAGTTAGCAGTGGATGGCTTAAACCTGAGGTGTCTGACATGGAGGGTGTGAACCATCGAAGGAGGTGTCTTAGGGGCACAAATAGAGAGGGACGTTATCACATAGTGAACATGGTGTCGATGGTGACACAGAGAGACGGAGTGTCGGGGGACACAGGCAAGGGTGTCGGTGGTGACACAGTAGCGAGAGCGTGTCATAACGGGACATGGGTGCTTTGGCACGGAGAGTTGGAGGGTTCATACATAGTGTGAGACATAGGGGCGTCAACAGTGTCGTGTGATACTAATGTAACACAAAGTTTATTGTGATGGGTGTCGTGTGACACTAAAAGTTTATTGTGATGGGTGTCGTGTGACACTAAAAGTTTATTGTGATGGGTGTCGTGTGACACTGAGTTTGTGCGATGTCGTGTGATATTAAATGTAAGACAGGGTAGTCGTGAAATATAACAATGTGATATTGTTGATAGTACAAATTATTACGCTTATTGTACAAAGATCGTGCTTCTATTTTATATGTACAGAGATTGTACTATAGATTTTTACTAGTAAAAGAAATATATATCTTTATAAATTTAATGTGAGTATTTTATACACCCCGGACAATAACTTTTATTATAATATCGCAGTATTAGTTATGAGAGCAGTATACCTTAGATAACAGGCCGAGTAATCGGATTTTGCCCCTAACTCTGTAATTAATATTGTAATATTACCACACTCAGATCATCATGGAGGATACCACACTCAGATCATCATGGAGGATACCACACTCAGATCATCATGGAGGATACCACACTCAGATCATCATGGAGGATACCACACTCAGATCATCATGGAGGATACCACACTCAGATCATCATGGAGGATACCACACTCAGATCATCATGGAGGATACCACACTCAGATCATCATGGAGGATACCACACTCAGATCATCATGGAGGATACTACACTCAGATCATCATGGAGGATACCACACTCAGATCATCATGGAGGATACCACACTCAGATCATCATGGAGGATACCACACTCAGATCATCATGGAGGATACCACACTCAGATCATCATCGAGGATACCACACTCAGATGCACGCTACTTAGCAAACTACTGTGAGATTGAGTGACGATAACTTCTGGAAACAACGATAAATTACATTCCAGTAATAACAGAAAAGAATTACAATAAATTGCGAATGATTCAGTGTCATTGTGCAGAGATTACATTAAATTTGTATCTTAAAAAACAACACTTCCTGATTTTAGGAATCTGATCTATTCTTCCCTTTCTTGAGTTGAACGTGATTGCCTCTCATTCTACCAAGTGCTGTATAACCCTTGCGGGTTAAACGCTTCCTCATAACTGTGGTATTGATAATATAAAAGCACTACATTTTCATTTGAATCCGGTTTGACACCTCTGGAATCAGCAGCATTGCGTTACCCTCATATATAAACAATATAAATTAAATAAATATTTCATATTAAATCGCTTGACTGGTGTCATTTATCATTTATGGTTGTCAGAAAATCGACGGGCTTGAAATGTCCAAGTCAATTCTTCGATTTTTACTATAAAATATACTGGCAGATATTAATTAATTGCAGAGGAAGCGGCTTAGAACTGCGCGTCTGCAGTCATGACGTGCTCGCTCTGACGCCTATTGTAGTCCACCTGGTGGGTGTTCTGGGGGTCAACGCCCCCGCCTCTCAGTCCTTGACCAGGTCTCCGGGTGGATCAGGGCCTGATCAACCAGGCTCTTACTGCTGGCCGCACGTAGTCTAACGTACGAACAGCAGAAAGGCTGATCGGGTACTGACTTTAGGTATCTGTCCAGCTTGCCCTTGAAGGCAGCCAGGGGGTGTATTGATAAATCCCCCTATGCCTGGTGGGAGAGTCAACAGGCAATGGAAAGAAATATGTCAGTGGGGTGAGTAAGACATATGTGCAATATTGTTGAACTGTATTGTTTCAGCTACATAGTTGGCGAAACGACTACATAGTATGCTTCTTCAAATTCAGGTGTAGTAGTGAAGTAAAGATGATGTAATCAATGCATCAACCTTGGAGAAACAATAATTGAGGTGGTCAGACCCTTAGCTTGGAACGACTGACCACCTCAAATACTGTTTCTCAAACTATGGTAGACTGACTACGTCATCTTTACTACACCTGCTACCTTCTGTATTTGACTGAAGACGCCTACTGTGTAGGCGAAACTTTTCAACAATAAAGTTACCAAACTGTTGCACATGTGTCTTACTCAACAACATGTCATTTAATATCATTTTCAACAATACGTCAACAATATTCAATGCCGACATGTTGATGCTTCAGACACATGTGCAACATTCAATGCCGACATGTTGATGCTTCAGACACATGTGCAACATTCAATGCCGACATGTTGATGCTTCAGACACATGTGCAACATCTGGGTATCTTCATTTAGAGACGTCGCTCCACTTAAGCACTCGTGTAATATTAATATTTTAAACAATATCGGCTGGTATCTGCCGTATCGGACATAAACGGAAGCCTGCAGAAGAGGAGGTGATCAATCCCTCAGCCACACAGAACTATGTACATAAGGCAGTAGAAGATAAAGTAATCGGTTCCTTATCCTAGGTGCAGGCGTTGACCACCATAGTATTAAGAACATAAGAAAGAAGGAACACTGCAGGAGGCCTACTGGTTCATGTGTGATAAATGTTTTAAAACCGACAAGTTGAAGATTGAGACACTTATGCAACATATGGGAATCTTTAATGAAAAAAACGTTTCGCCACACAGTGGCTTCATCAGGTCCTTGTCAAACCCAGACCCACTTACAAAAATATTCGCCCATCACATTATCAATGTTTCCCTTTAATAAGCTTTCAAAGCGCTATTAGCTCAAGCGCAATTCCCATTCAAATCCAACCCCTCTCACTCATGTATTTATCTAACCTACATTTGAAGGTACGTAAGGTTTTTGCTTCAATAACCCTACTAGGTAGACTATTCCACTCATCGACTACTCTATTACCAATCAGTACTGCTCCTAGGCTGAGAGAACGGTTATCTTTTCTTTCAGTCTTCCATTTGTGATCCTGGTTTGTATTCATAAAGCCACTGTTTCTCGAAACACCCATTAGACACATGTTGTACACGTGTCTAATTCATCAGAATAATAAAATTCTACTGTAATCCCTGAGGTTAAGATACTGGATGGTTAAAGCCCTAATTTTGGGCTTAGAATATTCATAGCTGAGTAACGCTGAGCCACTGAGTAAGAGATAAGCATTAAGCTGTTTAACCAAACAAATAAATCTGGGTGCTCACTTGCCTTCTGTGTTTGTGATGCATAATAAAGATAAATCATAGACAAAATTAGCATTGAAGATTTTTCCTTCATTTTAAATAAATTGAATTCTATAGACTTTCATGAAGTGAGCCAGTAGGCCTGCTGCAGTGCTCCTCTTTCCTTATTTTTTGTAAATGGCTATAATCTGCAATGTTTGACTAGGAATTGCTCATATACTTACATTTTCTTTGTTGAGCAAGTCTATGCTTTTAATCTAGAGGTTTAAAAAAATCAATTTATTGTTTTATTTGAAACTTTGTGGAATGATCAATTTGGAATCAACATTGCCTGACTATTTTAATCTATTTAGAGGTCAGACAAATTTGCAAAATTCTGTTTTATTTGAAACAATCTGTCTGAATAAAGGTGGCATATACTTCTAACTCTTTAAGGGGGTTAACAATAAAGTTGCAAGCCAGTGAACTAACACGGACCAGTAGGCTTCATACACTGCAGGCTTGAAACTCTGAACTCCTCACTTAAATGATGCCTGAGTGAGGTATCACTTCACTTAGTAATATGAACAATATTTGTCATGTTCCTTTCGATTCCACTGAAGATGTGTGTGTGTGTGTGTGTGTGTGTGTTTTACTGTGATCCGAGGACATACGATGGTGTGGTTGCATCAGAGCTAATTTCACTCTACTACCCGTTTGGTGTACTAGCCTCCACAAGCAGTATATATCGCATTGTAACCACTAATGATTGGTATTTAATCAATAACAACAGTTGTCACCCAGCTTCGGTTGGGTGAGGGCGTGCTGTGCACTGGCCTGCCATCTGGTGACTTTGTTTTCACCTGCTTAACTACTGTCATGGAGACTGCCGGCAGACGACGTTCCAACACAGTTTGCATTGATATGGTGACGGGGGTCATACATCCGGCTACAGCTGCAACTGTGCTCCCAACGATTCTACAAGATGTGTATAACATTGACACTTCGGATTTGTACGGCGTAGCACTGAATGGCGTCAACCGAGTCTTTGTTAAATTGTTAACAACCGCAGTCTACGAACGCCTTGTTGATCTACACCCAGACCAGGTGTATACAGTAAACTCGACGATGCAAGTTAGATTGAAGGACGTATCAAAGACATATACTTGGATAAAGGTCAAGAATGTCCCATTCGAGTGTGACGCTGGGGACATTAGTGGCATTTTCAGCGAGTATGGAGTGATCCATACTGTGAATGTGGGGAAGTGGAGTGAGGGACCCCTGTTGGGACTATACGAAGGGACTTATTCTCTGAAGATGACGCTTCGTAAGCCAATCCCTTCATATGTAGTGATGCCTGATTTTCGGAACCAGGTATATGGGACATACCTAGGGCAACGGAGGACATGTCGGCTATGTGGGGCATATGACCATGTAGCTGCGGATTGCATGAGGCGTGCGATACCCAGACAGGAGGCAGCTCGCAGGGAGCCGGCTGGTCATGGGGCCAGGGAGGCCCCGGTGAGGGTGCCTCAGCCAGAGCAAGGACCACGTTTGTGGAGTGAAATTGTTGATGGGGTAGGGGAGGTGTACCACACTCTGCCCCAGGAGCCTGTGGCTCTAAGTGAAAGTGTTGTGGAGGGAATGGGTGTTGTGCCTGGCGAGGATTTACCGCTGGAAGAGGTGTTGAGAGGCATCATGGAGGACCCCCTCCCAGTTTTGCCTGGAGAGGACAGCGTTGCTGTAGTGGAAGTTGTTGACGTGGTAGGGGCTACGGCTCGGGCACCTCTGGTTGAACAGGTTTTGACAAGTGAGATAGTGGCAGCTGAGGTGCATCAGTCGGATAGAGATGAGAGTATGGATGTAGTGGCGGGAACCTGTAAAAGATCAGGTACTCAGTCCGATAGTGATGACATTCTAACATCTGCACAGAGAACGGGTAAGCGGCCGTTGGTGGAGGTTGCACGGAAAGATTTAGGTGTCTTAACGGGTCAGGATTCTGTTAAGGGTGGGAAATCAGTGAGTAAGGAAGGGGGTAAGGGCAAGTCTGGGTCGCAGCCTCCTCCACAGCCAAAGGGCAAACCTTTGCACTTGCATTCCAGTGTTTAACCATAAATGCCAATGGTATGAGAGAGGAAGTTAAGAGGACCTGGGTGGAGTACACCTTGCGCCGTTTCAGCGTGCAGGTGGCCTTCATCCAGGAACATAACTACAGGTGTGGTAGGGATTTGAGTATAAAAGGTTATAAGGTGTTTGCTGGGTCATCTGGTAGGCTCAAGGGCGGGGCGGCAGTTGCGATTTCGGAGTCGAGCCCTTTTCAACTCATGGTTTGGGAGGAATGCGGGGGGGTAGGGTGGTTAGAGTGGAGGGTTCTTGGGGAGGGGTCAGGGTCTGTTTTTTAGGTGTCTATATACCAGCAGAGCAGTCACGAACGGTAAAGGTGGGTTTTATACGGGAATTTTTTATTTATGCCCTTCGTGATCTGCCTGGTGTTGTGGTAGTAGGAGGTGATTACAATTGTGTAATCAGAAAGAGGGATGTACAGCCTCGAGGGGCAGGGTGTGAGCTTGTGGCTTTAAGAGATTTACTAGGAAGTGTGGGTTTAAAGGATGTGGTTGGGGTTGGGGGACCTGTTGATTATACTTTTGTTAGGAAGGGGTACGCGGCGAGGCTCGATAGGATTTACATAACTGATAGGGTAGTGGTGGGTAGGGTTCAAACCATAGATTTGGGATTTTCAGATCATAGAGGGGTTTTAGTGGAGTTAGATTGGGAAGGCATGCCAAAGTGGTATAGGGGTTATTGGAAATTGAATGTAGGATTATTAGTGGGAAGGAATAAACAAAAGCAGTTTAGAGATTGGTGGGGGAGGTTATGGGAGAGAAGTAGGAGGCAGGATAACTTGTTGGAGTGGTGGACGAAAAAGGGCAAGCCGCAAATTAGGGATTTTTATCAGAAGTTGGGTAGGGAGGAGGTGGGTTGGAGGTTCAGTTTGCAGAAGTATGTGGAGGGGCAGTTGTAGGGCTGTTATGAGAGGGGTGGTCAACGTGACATGGGGGAAATCCGTGTCTTAAAGGACAAGTTATGGGACATACAAATAGAGCATTTCGAAACGTGTTGTATGAAAGCAGGTACGAATGATCTGTTGGAGGGCGATAGGCCGTCAAAAACCGTTTTAAGTCATTGTAGGCAAAGGCGTGAAGCTCGGAAGATTGAATGCATGGAGGTGGAGCAGCATCTGGAAAGTTATGAGCAAGGTATGGTGATACGTGGCACGGAGGCGGAAGGAGTATTTGTATATAAATGGTTTGCAAATTATATGAGCAGTGTGAATGTGGAGTTGGAGTATAGGAATCTTTTGTTGGAGGGAATCCACGGGAGGTTGGGGGAGCGGGATCAGGAGGCTATGGGGGGGTGTAATTAGTGAGGAGGAGGTGTGGGTGGCGGTGGAAGGTTTGAGTAAGGGGAGTTCCCCAGGAATAGATGGTATTGCAAATGAATTTTATAGGGAGAATTGGGACATGGTGAGGGACTGTCTAGTGTGCTTGATGAATTGTATGAAGTGTGAAGAATTGGGGGGGGGAGGAAGTGGCACAGGGGTGGTAGTTTTAGTAAGGAAGGGAAAGGGGGGGACACAATGAGTAATTATAGGCCCATAATTTTAATGAATGCGGACTACAAGATATTAGCCAAAATATTAGGTAATAGGTTAAAGAGGGTGTTGGGGAAGGTAATTGCAGAAGGGCAGTGTGGGATCCCAGGTAGGAGTGTGATAAATGGTCTTGAGCATATTAAAGATTACGTCACATATGGGATGGGAGGGATTTTAGCGTTGGACTGGAAGGGGGTGTATGATAGTGTGGAAAGGAATGTTCTGTATGATGTAATGAGAAAGCAGGGTTTTGGGGAGGAAATTGTGAAGTGGGAAGAGATGTATGGGGGAGCGTGTGTCAGGGTACAGGTGAATGGAAGATTGGAAGGATTGGTTATCATGGGTAGGGGTCTGCGACAGGGTTGTCCCCTCTCGCAGATATTATTTGCATGTTTACAGGACCCATTTTGCAGATTAGTTGAGGTAGGGGTGTGGATGAATGTCGTAGAGGCAGAGGAACGCACGGGCATCATGGGGTACATGGACGATACCAAGGTGCTTGTGGGTTCGGAGCAGGGGTTGGTAAACGTTAGGGGCATCATACGTGTGTTTTGTGGAGCGATGGGGATGAGAATAAATTATAGCAAGACAAAATTAATGGAGGTAGGTACGTGGGTGGGAGTAACGTTGGGCAGAGGTCAGGGTTGGCACGTCATAGATAGCGTAAAGATATGTGGGGTGGAATTTACGAAGGACCATCGACTGGCAAGAGAAATGAATTCACGTAAGGTAGTGCAGGGGGCGACGGATCGGCTGCAGGTTTGGAGAGGGAAGGAGGTGACATTACGGCAGAGGGTGATAATAGTGAATAGTATGGTTTATAGTAAGCTGTGGTATGTAGCCGCCATATTCCCTTTGTTACAGGCAGATGTGGATGTTTTGGAACGGATGGTATTTAAGTATGTGTGGGCTGGTGGGAGGCATTGGTTAGGGCGTGATGTTCTGTGTAACAGGGTGAATTTGGGGAGTTTGGGATTAATCTGGTTAGAACGCAGACTATTGTGCTTGTACCTTAGAAGATGTCTGGTGTGACGGGGAGGTTTGGGTAGGAATGGGGAAGAGGGTGTGGAGTGGGGTACATCGGGAGATGAGCGAATGGTGGGAGGACAAAGCTCTTGGGTATTGTAAGGACATCTTGAGGAGTTTGTTGGTGATGTCACAACCGCAGAACCTCTCGGTTAATAGGCTGGGTAGTCTGGGGGGAACTCACCAGGTGATAGAATGTGAGTCTATTTTTCCCATGTATGGTTGGGTGGAGATCTGGGGGGGTTAAAGGGGTTGCGGCTGAGGTCAAGGGATCGGGAGTTCATGTATAGATTTTTACATGGTGCCGTGGCATCTAAGGCGTCTTTATTGAGAATGGGTTTAGTGAAAGATGGTGCGTGTGTAAGATGTGGGGATCTGGATATCACACTGCACGAGGTGTACTTTTGTGAAACCTTGGGGCCAGTGAGGGAGTGGATTGGGAGGGCGCTTTGCCTTTTGGGGGGATGATGTATCTCGATTTTGAGAGCTATGTTTTTGGACTTTAGGGGTTTTAATGATAGGACGCGAAGAGGCCTCATGTATTGCCTTGTGGATTTTGTGTGTGGATCATGGAGATTCCGGGATTTGGGTGCAGGGGAAAGGGTTAGGGCTCTTTCGGCATGTGTTTATAGGACGAAGTGCAGAAATAGAATGACGTATGGGAGAGCTTGGGATACTGCTTTTAATCAGTCATATAGGGAGTTAGGGATTGGGGAACTTTTGGGGTAGTTTTGGGTTGGAAGGAGGCTTGACTATCGATACGTATTGCATGGACGCTTGTGACTGTTTCTTTTTGTAGGCAGGGGGTAGGGTTTTGTGTGCATGCTGTTTATATATAAAAAAAGGGGGGGCTTATTTAGAGTATTTAGGGTGAGGGTAGACGGGGGACTTTGCCCTACTTTTTGGGGCAGGGGTTAACGGTTGACTCAGAGCATAGAGTTGGATAGCAGGGGTTTGTGTGTGGTGTGTATGTGTTTTTTTCCCCCTTTTCTTTTGGTTACCTTTAAGCGCAGGATCGAAGGTTTGCCCGGATGGGGGGGGTGCAAGGCTCTTGGTTTGCAACGCCCTTCCGTTATATCGTATGAATAGGTTTGTAATGAAATCTGGTATGGTGGAACCCATAGACTAAGGTCACGGTATTTTGTGGTGTAATGATGTCCTTATTTGCATATTGCGCATTATTATTAGGTGTTTATTTCAGTGCCAGGTTTTGTCTGGCAAGGGGTTTGGAGTTATTGGTTGTAACATGACATAATTGTATGTTGTCTCGATTAAAGATTGTACAGAGTTTAAGCGAAAGCACTGATTACTAGACTACAATTCGCTGTTATGTAATTCTTTCGTTGTGTGTACCAGTGTTGATGTTACTTGTAATTTTTGGGGTTTCATTTGGGTAACACTGTTCACTTAATGGGTTAACGTCACGAGTTATGGGTTTACTGTATGTCATGTTGGTGTAAGAGAAAAAGAAGAAAGAAAAAAAAAGGCAATAGGTTGGGGATTTCATTTTATTAGCATATACTCTTGTGGTTTCAAATATAAATTTTGTTCTATATGCAATTGTGTACGGGCGTGTGAATCAACTTTCTGTACTTTTATTTCTTCAAGCTTTGAAGTATTGTATATTGTGTTGCCAGTGTTTTTAGTACTAAATTTTGTGTGTTTAATTATACATATAAAAAATGAAAATGTTTATTGTGTTGATTGTGCTGGGGTTATCCCAGGGGTTTTACGTAGCATAGTGTTATGTGCTTTGGAAAGAGTTTAGTCTCTTGTGTTGTTCATGGTTATTGTCTCTTGTGTTGTTCTTGTACTTATGTTGGGGTCTCCTTTTTGCTAAGTGAAAGCAGGTATTATAGAGTTTTATCATTAAATTTTACACAATTAATGCTATGTATGGAAATTATGTTCTTTCACTAAGACCTTTGTGTTAATGTCTTGCGACAATAAGCTGTTTTTGATGCCTCGCCTTTCGGGGAAAGGGGGGCGGATAGATTGTGTTGTATTGTAAGTAGGGGTTGTATTGTAACTAGGGGTTGTATTGTAAGTAGGGGTTTTCTTGATAATGTAGTCTACGCAAAATAATTTTTAGGTGTTGTACCGTGGGTTAGAGCGTCGTGGAATTTTCGCTAACCATGAGCCGGGCTAAAACAACATGGGTTTGATGCCCCGGCTAGTCGCAGTATTGTTATTGATTAAAAACCATTCGTTCATGGTTACAATACGATATATACTGCTTGTGGAGGCTAGTACACCAAACGGGGAGTAGAATTAAATTAGCTCTGAGGCAACCACAGCAACCACACCATTGTATGTCCTCGGATCACGGTACATCACCTAACTCTGCTGGGTGCGTGATATTTGTAGGATTGGGTGGTCCCGTAGGTTAGAGCGTCGTGAATTTTCGTTCACCATGAGGCGGGCTAAAACGACACGGGTTCGAGTCCTCGGCTAGTCGCAGTGTTGTTATTAATTAAATACCACTCGTTCGTTGTTACAGTAATATATATAAAGATGGTAAGCAGATTGCTTGGGACTACACCTTTGCTGCCACAATGGCAGACACTTGCCATACTCCGTAGCTGAAGGGGGTGGAGCTGCCAGCCACAGGGAGACCCAGAAGACCCTCAAATATGAAGGTCTTTCCCCTTGCTATAACTTCATCACAATAGGGTCGGAGACCCTTAGAGCATGGGGCAAGTGTGCTCTAAAGTTTCTCAAAGAGCTGGGTTAAAAACTCATCATAGAAACCAAGGACCACAGGGTGACCAGCTTCCTCTTTCAAAGACTCAGAGTTGCGATCCAGAGGAAAAATGCCTGCAGCATTCTGGGCACGCGGCCCACTGCCGGGGAGCTGGACGAAGTATTTGACATGTAGATCTGAGTTGTTATCTATGTTGTTTTACTCCCTATTGTATTCTTGTCAATGTATTTTGTCAATGTACTTTGTCCTGAAATAAAGTTTATACACAATGAAAAGATGGGGTGGTAGGGGAAGTGGAATATTCAAAATAATGTATCGTACCGAATAGGTAAAAACTGATCAGCTAGCAAGAACTCATTTAAAATTAAGTTCTTTCTAAAATTTTCTCTTATACATTTAAAGATAGATTTTTTCATTTATATTAATGTAAAATTTAATAATTTTGTACCAAAAGAACCTTAGAAAACTTACCTAACTTTATTATAACAAGTGCAATTAAATTTAGCCGAATCCAACTAAATGTATTTTAGATAATTTTACAAAAAAAATAATAAACAAACACAATGCAAGGTGATGCTGCTGCTGCCACGACGTTTCATACGACAGTTACACCACTGAAATTTACCACTGGTGAACTAAGTTCAGCTGCTTCAGTGAATCACTTCGCAGGTCATATAAGAAGTAACCCTGGCAGGATTAATTTTATACATGGTGAAATACAGTTAAAAATGTCATTGCTCTCTAACATCACAGTGTTTTAATGCAATACAACTTAAGATAATTTAATATTTCTTGTTCAGGGTTGGTATGAGGGGATTATTGAATAATACTCTAAGGACCTCGCAGTGGGCTTAGACGGGATTTTTAATACTAACAGAAGATAACCATTGTGCTTTCACTTCTCTTCTGCATTTTGAATCCGTTATCTCATGTTACAGTGCAAAGGAAATAGCAAAGATGAAGAAGAAACTGCGGAAGGAAAAAAATACGCAGGAGAAAATTTCAGTGTTGGTGATAAAGAATTCGTCAGCGAGGCAGGTCGCTGGAGGCAGCCATTGATGCATGAAAGAGGAGAGAAGCAAGCATCAGTGTCAGCCTGGGGGTGGCTGTTGCTCGGTGAGGGAAGATGTGTGCTGGCAGCGACAGCAAAGCATCCTCTGGGGAAATGAGGTCTTGGGAGTATGACGTTGTGAATGGAAGATAGTCATAATGTATTTCTAGTGAGGAGCACACTGGCAGAAGTGACGAAAGGGGAAGCTACGAGAACATTAACATTGATATCAAAAGGAAAAAAACACACATTCTTTTGTAAGTCTCTGATCATGTTCTTGATTAAATTCCCTAGAATGGTCCCACTAACATAAATTATAAAACTTATTACATTCCCTCGAACAGAAACTATATTTTATTTATATGCGTGCTGGTCCGACAGTTATAGTCTCATATAGAGGAAAGTATTCTTAGAATTAACAGTGTAATGATATGATCAGTACACACTGCACACACAACTGCCAGAAGAACACTCGAAAAATCAAGCTAGTTAGATAATTTCTCTTTGATTTGCTGATATGAATCCCTCGCCCAAACTTGTCTTATTCAATGATGAGGACTCAATTCCAGCGTCATAGACATGTCATCATGCAAAACAAGCTGGTTGAATCTAATATACAGCAGCTCCGTGAACGTTATTGACGGGAAGCGATTGTTCTGTCTGGGATAGAGAGTTGTGGTATTAGTAGACACTGTTTCTTCGAAAATACTTGGTAACGCAGCAAGATATACAGAGTTAAACACCTGTATTAAGGAGAAGGAATGTGTAGACATGAACGAAGTAATCTCACAACAAGGACGTTTTACCGTTATGCATCAAAACGTCAAAGGAATATATTGAAGGCACCTTCGTGAAACTCTCAAGTTCTCGTTTCTCTCCCCCCAGACTATTGCTGCCTTCTGGGTGCCTCGTTTTAGAGGTTTATGAAAACACACCTAATACACGGCTAACACAATATTGGGGCCCAGTCCTTGGGCCCATTATGAACATTAGCAATATCTGGACCATCGTCCAGGGACTAAATATGGGGTGAATAATTCATCTATTCAACTGCCTGAGGATGGTTTGGTACAGTGTATACGGTAAGTTATCAATAATTAGCTATAAAAAGTTCCTACTTTAATGATTATGTAACTCAGTAATCTTATATCTAGAAGGAATGTGTTAGATACCGATAATTTTCTTATTGTTGCTCTAGTTTTAAAGCAAAGTTTGTAAGACACCGATTTTTATTAGAAGATAAATATTAAAGCAGTATGAGATAAAACAGTTGAGTTTCGAGAGTTGTTTGTTGAAAGCGTCATTGAAAGAAATGTGCTATAGAGGTCAGGTCAGGGATCCAGGGATCAGTGAGCCAGTCAAAACGTCAACGTACATCAGATGTAGTCACAGACATTCACGCGACACCAGTGAACCTGCCTTGAAATCTTTTTCCATTAACTGTAGTGCAAACTGTTTGCACTATAAGAGTGAAGAAATACTTCCTAACATTTGTATGACTCACATATGTTTCCAACTTCCAGCTGTGTCCTGCTTCCCGCAACTCGAACAATCTCTTCCTGTCCACCCTATCAATTCCTTTTAGTATTTTGTACGTTGTTACTGTATCATTCCCAGTCCTTCTTTCCTCTAATGTCATCAGGTTTACCCTTACCCTTAACCTTTCCTCGTAGGGAGAGGTTAAAGGAGCACAAGGCATATCCCATACCTCCAGGGTTTCATTCCAGTAGCCACTTCTCAGACAAGACCTGCAGTTTGTCCATGCCCATTTGTCTTGTTCTTCATGTGTTTGTATTCTCATTAATTTCAAACTATCTGTGGACAGGGATACCTTTAACTATCCCTTCCATCATCTCATTTACGTATACAGTGGACCCACGAGTAACGAGCACCCCGGAAATCGTACAATTATGTAAGTATAACATTGTAAGTGCTTTTGTAAGTGTATTTTGGGGGTCTGAAATGGAATAACCTACTTGACATTATTTCTTAAAGGAGTAAATTCGTTCGGTAATGGCACTTGAGCAGACTTCTGCAATGTATTTTGCTCTTTACTCGGGGGTCCACTGTATAAGAAATTATTCCGGTCCTAGTACTGAACCTTATAAAATCTCACTAGTCACTCGCACACAATCTCACGCCTCTTATCGGACAATTATTCGTTATTTCCTTTCTCTTAATTATTTGCACTTCGGTTTTATTCAGCCACTTGTTGGAATTATATGCCATTACCATGGGAAGAAAAAGTAGAGGACAATGAATAGATTAGGAAAGAGCATACAAATGTGGCCTCATCTATTTTAGGGAATACGTATATTTAAAGAGCTTGAGCCACTGAAGTGCCTTGCCTATTATTTTGGTTTGCTCCTCTATCTTTTGTCCATGTCTCTTCTTCGGTGGTGCTGTGTCAAAAGCCTTCTTTCAGTCAAAAAATTGCAGTCTACCCATCCCTTTCTGTCTCTTGCCTCAATTCTGTCACCTTGTCGTAAAATTGTAGTAGGTTCGTGAAATAGGGTTTACCATCTCTAAAACCGTGTTTTTATTGTCGTTTATGAAGCCATTCTTTCCTAGATGCTCCACTGCTCTTCTCCTGATTATTTTCTCCATTACTTTGTATGTCAGTGACACCGGCCTTTAATTTAGTGCTGCCTGTCTGTCCCATTTTTTTAATACTTCATTTGCTGTTTTCCACACCTCTGAAAGCTGAACTGTGTCGATTAACTTAATGAATATTGTTGCTAGTGGTTCACACAGTGCTTCCGCTTCTTCTCTCCGGATCCATAGTGAGATATTATCTGGTCCAACTGATTTCGAGATAATTAAGCTCACACAATAATTTCCCCTCTCCTCCTGTCGTGGGTATTGTGTCCAGCACTCACTGGTGCAGTCTACCGTGCTTCATCTCTGGTAGCCTTTGAGAATATCTCCTTAAATATCTTACTAAGCTCCTAATATACTTCCTTGTCATATCATATAAGCTTTCCTCCTTCCTTTCTTCAGCCTGTTCACCTGGTCCTTTACTGCTGTATTCCTCCTGATGTGGCTGCATAGCAACTTTGGGTCGAATTTGGCTTTCAATGGAATGTCTTTCCTAAATTGTCAATTATCCTACCTTCTTACCCATGCATATTTATTTCCGATTATTCTGCTCTCCCCCCTGTTTTCCTTCATACTTTACCCACATCATTATTGTCATGATATTTAGCTTGAGCCTCTCTACAACTCTGCTTTTCATTGCTTGTTTTGTTTCTGGACAAAAGAAGCCATTTTCAAGCATCCATAGCTGAGCATCATGTGGTCACTAGCTCCTAGTTGTTGCCAGTATTAAAGTTAATCGAATTCAAATCCACTTAAAGTGAAAATCATATCTGGTCAAGCTGGATCATCCCTACCTTGACTATTTACATGTTGGGCCATGAAATTTTCCATTACTGCCTTCTTCAATTTTGCTCTCCATGTTTCGGGTCCTCCACGTGGGTCCCAGTTATCCCAGTTCATTTTCTTGTTATTAAAATCACCTACAATCAGAAGCTTTGCTTTTGTCTTACTTGCTCTCTGTGCCACTTTTTCTATAATGCCTCGTTCTTCTGTTTGTCGGGGGTTATAAATCCCTGTTAATATTACTTTGGGTCCCCCAGTCATTATTTCTCCTGTTATGTAGTGTTTGAAGTTACTAGTGTGTGTATGTTACTAATAGTGCCACCCCACCTCCTCTCTTCTCTTCCCCTCTGGGAATAATACATTGGTTAGTATTCCAGAAAGTTTTGTCTCTGTGATGGTTGTAATAAATAAGTGTTCCTTCGCTACGTAATCCTTTAGTTCACCACTTTTGCTTGTGATATCTGTATACCACACTATGATTATCTCAATCTTCACGTTATGCTGGGACTTCTGGTACTGATGCTGGCTTCTGGAGAGAGTCCGAGTTAGAGAGAGGGTATAAGTGAATGCAGCATGAGAGGGATAGGAAGTGTTATCATTAATGTTGCGTTGCAAAGAAAGAGGATAAAATGAGATAATGCAAGTGAGTAGTTGAATGAAAAGGGAAAGTAGCTGGATCATCAGTAGCATTTAGATTAGAGATTAGAGGATGGAAGGAAAAGGGGGTTGCAAGTTTCTACACCTGATTACTGGTTGGTAATTCAGGATTCACTGTCCTGGCTGATGCACCTTCACCCCTGCTTCTCTGATTGCCTCTATTTAGCTTTCGCAGATTTTCTCTGCTCATATGTTCAGTCCCAATATTTAAATATTCCAGTTTATCTTTCCTATTTCCCGAGGTTTGATTTCCTGTTTAGTATCTGATCTTTTATTACATGTGAGTGAAAGATCATTTATAGTGGATGATGATGTTCTCTTCTGTGTGATCCCAATCTGAAAATAAAGCTGTCATCTCAATTTTTTTTTGCCTGTGAACGTGTGTCTGTTAATAAGTATTCTATCCTTTTTTTTTCATTTCTTCATTCATTTCTTTTCTCCCCTTGTTGTTCTGTTAACTAAAAAATCATCAAAGATTTCTCCCTTTCTGTTGCATAAGTCACTGTTTTTTGTTTGTCCATTAATAACAGTCTCCTTCACTGTCTCTTGCATTACATTTAACATTGTTTCATCTTTTTTTTATTATATCTGAGAGGCTCCATTCCCTTATTGCTCCCAGTTCGTTTTTTTTTTCGACTTCCTTTTCCCAGCATACATCTTAGCTACCTCATCTCCCGTTCTCTTCATTTCCTCTCTTAGTCAGCATACATCCTCTCTCAATGTCTGGTTTTTCTCCTCTGCCTTTTTCTCAAAATTTATAATCTTTTTTCGTCCTCTATAATATATATTTTGCGTTATTATCGTTCACTTAAGGAGTCGTGTATCTTCCATCTTTCCTCTTACATTTTATCATTATGTCACTTGCCTTTGGGGACACCCTCTAGTGTATATCCTGTTTTTCTCATTCATCTTTTATTCTCTTCCTTGTTCCTTCCTTTTTTTTTTTTTTTTTTTTTGCCTATGCTCATTTACCAGTGATGTTGTTCTTGGCGAAGATCTGAGCTACTTGTAAATTATTACTAAGTTTCCCCCACAGCAGTTTGCTGATGTCTACAGTCCACTGACATGTCCTCCGGTGGCTTATGCACTTCAGACTTGCTACTTGACTCAAGGGGGAACCACCAAGTTACAAACTCCACCACACACTAGATGGCTGACATCTGTGATTAACCCTGACCTTCAACAGGCGGTGTTCCAACTCTTGGCCCTTCCTTGCTTATGAGAGCAGGTCACATACAGTGATCCCCTTACCTCGAGATACAGTGGTGGTATACTATAACGAACGGTTTAAATAACGAGTATTTACATGAATGGTTTTCTCTATAAAACTGAAAATATTGGTTCGGTGGGACTACATGCGCACTTCTCATGACTATCGTTGCACTGCGGCTCTAAGAAAGAGCGATAGCAGTAACTGAAGTGATAATTTGTAAGAAGGCCAAAAAATTGTTTGAGAGCCTTAAAGGCAAGGCTCCCAGTGGAAGAGATAGTGGCATGCCTGTGTTTAAGGGTACAGAAGAGTGGTTCACTGGTTTCCGAAGAAATAATAAGTTACACAGTGTTGAGACATGGTATTCTTCATTTTAGGAGTTTAAAAGTACATTTAAACACTTTTTTACAAATTTATGTAATATTTTCCATTAAGTGGTTGTATAACGAACGAACGTTATAAAGAACAAGGTTATAGAACCAATTTGATTCGTTATAGCATAAGCCACTGTAGTTTCCAACATTATTTAGCACACACATGTACACACACACGTACCAAACAAGTGACCTGGTCCCTTAGAACGCTTCCTACTTTTCACTTCAGAAATGAGTATCACTAATACCGTCACTGGCACATTTAAAGTATCTTTCATTAGAAAATAAAAAGGCACTATACCAGGACCGGAACAATACAAAACGTCGTAGTAAGCTCCTCCTCTCTTCTATGTGAGGTTTTTTTTGTGTATCTTTCGTTTATTGAATTTACTTCTAGAACACCTCACACTACTGCTTGTTTGAAAAACACACGCGTAAGGCAATATCCCACTCAAGTATGTTTGGCGTCATGTGTGTGTGTGTGTGTGTGTGTGTGTACAAATAGGTGTGTACTCACCTGTTTGTGGCTGCAGGGGTCCAGACTCAGCTCCTGGCCCCGCCTCTTCACTTTGTGTGTGTGTGTTGTGTGTGTTTACTTATCTAAGTTCACGGGTGCTGATCCCCTGCTCGTGGAATATCTTAAATGAGAGACAGAAATGATCTTCGTCAGTAGTATTTTCTTCGGACACCTTGAACGGATTTGGCTTTATTTTTATCGTTCTCAGTTTAATCATCCCATGTGATCATTCCATAACAGTTATAGTGCTTACTAACATTTAATCTATCCTAGTTTATTTAGCGTTTTCAACCTTCATTTGTGTCCCCTCTTCTAGGACCTTTCCTTGGATAATATTCTGTATTTGTCTAATCTGTCAATGACTTGAATATTTTGATTGTGTCTCCTCGTATGCGTTCTTCCACAGTAGTAATATAATTTTCGTAATCCATATTCTTATCATGTGTTCCTTAGTTACTGGGTCAATTTGGTACCAGTTTTCTGTATTCTGTTTAGTTTTAAAGTGTGTTTTACTATATATGTGTTCTACACATATGCTCCTTCCTTAGATGAATGTGACCTGACCTGACTAGGTTGGGACACTGGCTTAAGCCGGTGGGAGCCTTGGAGCTGCCTCGCATGGGCCAGTAGGCCTGCTGCAGTGTTCCTTCTTTCTTATGTACACTGGAGCAGCATAAGCAAAGATTGGCCTTTTACGAGTATGTCTGGATAATGATGATTTCGAAAGCTCTTTATATCGGTTTACAATGGTCATAAAAATGTTTACAAATCTGACATATTCTGCTGATCTAATTCTGTTTACGAATGTTTCAGGAGTGGTGCCCCGTGGCCTGGTGGCTAAAGCACTCGCCTCACACGGCGAGCGTCCGGGTTCGATTCCCGGCGAGGGTAGAAGCATTGGGCGTGTTTCTTTACACCTGTTGTCTATGTTCCCCATCAGTAAAATGGGTACCTGTGCGTTAGTCGGCTGGTATGGGACGCATCCTGGGACAAAACTGGCCTAATGCTCTGCATAACAAGCGGCTTTCTATGTACATAGTAATATGTCATTGATGCCAGCTAGGCCTGTATACCATGAAATGTACTTGTAGAAATAAAGATATTATTATTATTATTATTATTATTATTATTATTATTATTATTATTACACTACAGGTTTGATGCACACCCATTAGCTAGGTTACGTAAGATAAATATTTGTTAGTACCCGACTCTCTTAGTTGCTCGTAGTTCATGTTTAGTTTCTCGTTGAGGCTGTTTCTTGGGTTTTATTTTTTATGATGCTCTTTGAATTCTCTTTCGCTTGTCCCTTGTTTTTTTATGTTGAAATTCTGCACTTGACGTTAAGAGCACTTTTTTATATATTTTTTTTTTTTTTTTTTTTCCCGGAGTTTAAATTTGCAAGTCTTGCATGTTTTTTTATTTTTTTTTTTAGGAATTTGAATGTGTCTTTCGTATTTCAGAAGTCTTATGTGTAAGCTTTATATTTAGGAATCTCCACGAAAGAAGATATTTAGATGGGTTAGATTTCTTCTATATCGTGATAACTTGAGAATGCCTCCTCTGGTCGGCTTCAAATTTTCAACACTGGCGTATCTTACCCCAGTGAAAAAGTTGAACATGAATAAAAGGTTGTCTTTTCTTACAGAGATTCTATAATCAGATTACCTTTGTGACGTTGCCACGATCCGCCTTTCTGGAAAAGCGATAAGTGAGGTCAAGAATTTCTGCAGTGCTAAGTCTAGGAACTTGGTCCTGCTATTTCTGCACCTTTGTTTAGGGTCTTAAACTTTCTTACCGTGAATGAAACCATCTATAATCAGGATTTTTCTCCTCTTATGGTTGCTACATGTGCTCCTCTTTATGAGTTTGTGTTATAATCAAGTTTGCGTCTCTTCTTGTTCAATAGATTTACATGTTAATGCCACAAAACTTTAGAAAGACAAGTGGTTATTTCTTTCAGTTGAGTAGCTTGAAATTTCTCCAGAAAGAAATTACCTATATGTGCCCACCTATTTGTCGTCGCAGGAGTCGAGTCTCAGCTCCTGATCCAACTTCTTCATTAGCTGTTGCTGATTTTCCCCTAAGATTTGTAAGTCTGTCATACCTATTCATCTAGATCGTCCCATTTCTAAACATCTTCAGGCTGAATAAATACTTTATTCAATTCCCATTACTCATCTGTGTCCGTAAATTCCAAGTGTTCAAGATCTTGTGTACCCGTTTCGACTTACAAACAGACCATCCTTTAAAAGTTGAAACATTTTACAAGTCGATATTGTTTCTCTTTTCGTCTTTGAATCTTCCAATATTGTCAGGTTCAGTTAAGATAAGATTTCTTCGGATTTTTAACACGGGAAGGTTAGCCACCCAGGATAACCCAAGAAAGTCAGTGCGTCATCGAGGACTGTCTGTCTTATTTCCATTGGGGTCCTCAAGCTTGTCCCCCAGGATGCGACCCACACCAGTCGACTAACACCTAGGTACCTATTTGCTGCTAGGTGAACATGACAACAGGTGTAAGGAAACACGTCGAAATGTTTTCAACCCGCCGGGAATCGAACCCGGGCCCTCCGTGTGTGCAGCAAGAGCTTTAGCCACCAGACCACCTCATAGTTCATTCCCCATAGCCCCAGGACTAATCTTGTTGTGAATCTTTACTTATTCCAGTTTCTTAACATGCGAATCCATGATGGTGTTCAGAACAAGATGCGCCTGTCATGTGTCGTATATAAGGTCATGAAAGATTCTCTGAGAATCTGAAAGCTGAGCTTAGACTGGCCAAACACGCACTCGATACATTGATTGTTCAGTTGATGGGCGACTTGGGAGATATGCGCTCTATTTGAGTGGGATTTGCAGTCTCGGACCCTGAGTCTATACTCCGATTATGGTCTGCTTTCTTCCTCTATTTTTTTATTACCTTGAATTTTCCAAAGTTTCAGTTCAGTTGGTGTTCAGGAAACGTTGCGTCTCCGCATTTTCCACCATTAAATTTTTGGTTATCTTCTTTATTATATTTCACAAGTAATTATGTCAAATATATTTTACTGTACTTGAAATCAGCCTGCCTGTCAAATATCTAATAAAATGGAACAATATTTGCTGTTTTCTGCATCTTAAGTCATCAATCCACATCCTTTGACTTGGTATACATTTTAAATAACAATTTGGACAATGGCTTTACTTTGTTTCTCAGAACCACTGGTGATAAATTGTCTGGTTCCAGTTCCTTTGTGGTAAAAAATTCACTCACAAGGTCCTTCACTTCATTCTCTGTCGCGTGTATTGTGTCCAGTAAGTGATGTATTCTTTATCTTTGATTATTTTTAGTGTTTTCTCTGTCTTCACCCAAAACACTGCCCTAAATCGTTATCTTAACTTATCGGTGACATCCAGGCTAAACGTTTCCAGAATAACGATAAGCAAATGTTGTACAAATGTCGCATTAATCAACTAACTTACCCTAACCTAACGAAACCTTACCTAACCAACCTAACCTACCGAAGCATAACCTAACGGAACTTTACCTAACCTATCCTAACTTATATTATCCCACCCTAACGCTATAGCCTAGAGTAGCGTAGCCTAACCTAAAAGAAAACATTTGAAAATATGCACTAAGCGTTATTAAATGACTGTCGTTCACCACGTCAGGAAATTAACACAATAAAGTGAAAGTGAGACCTAAAACCCTATTTTAAAAGATTAATATCTTTACTTCATTCCCCCAAGAAGGTCTGGATAATAAAAAAAAGTTATATCATGCACGGAGACAAAACTTTTAAATTGGCAACTAGTAAAATACAGTTTCTATTGAGTTTTCTTTACCAAAAGAATTTTATCTCTAATTTCAAAGTTCAAGAGTTTATACTGTCGAGATTTCATAGTGACTGCTGAGTCTGATGGGCAAGCCAGCGGTCGCTTTGCCTTGGCTTGACACTCAGCTAACAGCACTCTCGGACGCATGTTTGTTAGTAGGTATTACCGTTCACAGCAACCAACGCAGTGACCCTGCCATATGAACGACAGCGACCCTGCCATATGAACAACAGCGACCCTGCCAAATGCTAAACACACCCCATTGACCGGCAACGACTCTGCCATGTGGTAAACACACACCACTGAAAGAGAGTGACCCTACCAGAGTGCCGAAGACATCCCACTGAACGGCAGTGCCCCTGTCACAGGATGAAACGAACTCCTCTAAATGTGCCACATTATAACTTAAGTCCTACAAAATCTAGTAATATGCAACGTAATTTTATGAAATTTATTACACATTAACTTTTTTGAAAATTTTGATGAAATACTTAATCAACTTGTATTTTTTTTCAGGATCTAAGTTACCAATTCGTCAACAACCTTAATAATCAAAACTTTACGTCTACCGCATCTTTGCACAGTAACATCGTGCCGATTTCCTTGTGATTATTTTACTTAATTTCGTCTAAATTATAATAGGCTTTAGCAACATGGTGTGAGTTGAAAGTTTTCAAGACGATTATTTTAGTGACTTTTATTTTTCTTTGGATTATTAATGTTTTCAAATCGGCTTTTCGACTCTGTATGTTATAAAAAAATAGAAGAATTATAAGTCTCTCACTTAGTGCATTTAGGAAATTTAAAAAAAAAGTAATTCAATGCAACAAAAAAATTTGAATTTCTAAAAACTACATATAAAAATCTTAAGAGTATAAGTTGACTACAATATTTATGCCAGACTGTTATTGTTAGTTGTAAGAAGAGAGTAATGAGAAGAGAGAAGCTTAAAAAGTAAAGAAGGAAGGGAAGAGAGTGAAGGAGGAGGAGAATAAGGAGGGGGCGAATTGGTAATTAAATTGCAAGAACGTGAAGAGTAATTGGGATAGAGAAATATTTAAACTGATAGGAATAACAGCGTAGCTGATTGTTACGTAAATCACACTGTCTTCCTGGCTATAGGAAGACAGTGCTAAGTGTCTATATGAAGACAGTCAGCTGTATGTCCTACGCGAGACAAACAGTTATATAGGCATTGGAAGACACAGTCTGGAATTTGTTCATTAGAAGACAGTGTGCTACGTGCCAATATTGTGCTTTATATATATAGAAAGACAGTCTATGTATCCATAGGAAAGCAGTGTGATATATGTAAACCTCAATCACTGACGGCTGCCCCTTGAACATTACTGTGGAGTCACACACTGTCTAACACAGATGGTTTAGACATCACAGTGTCTAACACTGCTGGCTGAGACATCATAGTATCTGACTCAGCAGTTCAGACATCACATAGTGTCTAACACAACTGGATGAGACGTCACACAGTGTAAAGAACAGATGGTCGAGACATCACAGTGTCTAACACACTGGTTTTAGTCTAATACAGCTGGGTTTTACCCATGTAAATGCAATTCTAACTAAGCAGAGGAACAGACTGAACCTGGAAGAGCGTGGTGACTTAAGATTAAAACCCACTAATCACTAACCAAATATCAGTGTCCTTGTGGATATTCATCAGATACATCTTACCCATTAATTATATCAATAGTTTCCATAATTTTAATGATACCTATTTTCTATAAAGTCATATTATTAATTATTATTATTATTCGCAGTATTATCAGTTAAAGCACCATTTATTTAATTACTTTCATATAATAAATGTTTGAGGGTCGATGAGCACTTCATGAAGGGGTCGATTAGCTGAAGAGTTTGGAGAGCCAGACAGAACATCACCCAACCTTCTTGTCCAAATAGCAGTTAAGTACACCTTATTTTCAATAACTTTTTATTGCATACATTTAATTTTACTCTCCAAATAAATAAACTTTAATTTAAGTAAATAGATGATTAGTTTAAAATACAGTTTAGTGATTTACATAGTTCATTACAGATGTAACTTCCAAAGACATACCTAATGTTAGGAGTTAGTGCCTGGATCCTGTTTGTGCCTTTGTGATCCTCCGACCACTGCCCACAGGATGGGTATGGGGAGAGTACCGCACACAAGATGAGTATGGAGAGACAGCATGGGTATGGGAGACTGCTCACACAGGATGAGGATGGGGAGACTACCACACACAGAATGGGAATGGAGTGACTGCAACACACAGGATGGGTATGTGGTGATGTCACTACAATACATAGAATGGATATAGGGTGACTACCACACACAGGATGAGCATTGGGTCACTACCACACACATGATGTGTAAGGGGTCACTACCACTCACAGGATGAGTATGGGGTCACTACCACACAGGATGGCTAAGGGGTCACTACCACACAAAGGAAGGGTATGGGGTCACTACCACACACAGGAAGGGTATGGGGTCACACACAAACGAAGGGTATGGGGTCTCTACCACACACAGGATGGGTAAGGGGTCACAAGCACACACAGGTTGGGTAAGGGGTCACTACCACACACAGGATGGGTAAGGGGTCACTACCACGCACAAAATGGGTAAGGGTCACTACCACACACAGGATGAGTAAGGGGTCACTACCATGCACAGGATGGGTAAGGTGTCACTACCATGCACAGGATGGGTAAGGGGTCACTACCACACACTGGAAGGGTATGGGCTCACTACCACACACAGGATGGGTAAGGGGTTACTACAACACAGGAAGAGTATGCGGTCACTACCACACACAATATGGGTAAGGGGTCACTACCACGCACAAAATGGGTAAGGGTCACTACCACACACAGGATGAGTAAGGGGTCACTACCATGCACAGGATGGGTAAGGGGTCACTACCATGCACAGGATGGGTAAGGGGTCACTACCACACACTGGAAGGGTATGGGCTCACTACCACACACAGGATGGGTAAGGGGTTACTACAACACAGGAAGAGTATGCGGTCACTACCACACAGTATGGGTAAGGGGTCACTACCACGCACAGAATGGGTAAGGGGTCATTACCACACACAGGATGGGTAAGGGGTCACTGCAATACACAGGATGGGAATGGATTCTCAACCACGCACAGAATGGGTAAGGGGTCACTACCACACACATGATGGGTAAGGGGTCATTACCACACACAGAATGGGTAAGGGGTCACTACCACGCACAGGATGGGTAAGGGGTCACTACCACGTACATGATGGGTAAGGGGTCACTACCACACACAGGATGGGTAAGGGGTCACTACCACACACAGGATGGGTAAGGGGTCACTACCACACACAGGATGGGTAAGGGGTCACTACCACGCACAGGATGGGTAAGGGGTCACTACCACGCACAGGATGGGTAAGGGGTCACTACCACACACAGGAAGGGTATGGGGTGTATAATTATTTTGTATTAACACATCGACCGTTTCCCACCAAGGCAAGGTGACCCGATAAAGAAGAAACACTCATCATCATTCACTCCATCACTGTCTTGCGAAAGGCGTGCCTACAGTACAGTTTATAAACTGTAACATATCCCCAACCTCCCTTCAGAGCACAGCCACTGTGCTTCCCACCTCCTGGACTCAAATCCGGCTAACCGGTTTCCCTGAATCCCTTCATAAATATTACTTTGCTCACACTCAAACAGCACGTCAAGTCATAAATACCATTTGCCTGCACTTGATTATATTTATTACGCTGATGTACACTTGCTGGAAGTCTAAGCCCTTCGCACACAAAGCCTCTTTTACTCCCTCTAACCTTTCCTAGGACGACCCCTACACCACCTTCCTTCCACTACAGGTTTATTTGCCTCCAAGTCATTCTGTTTTGTTGCATCCTCTCTAAATGTCCTACCCCCCTCAACAACCCCTCCTAAGCCCGGTGGATAATACTTTTAGAAACCTTGCACCTCCTTCTAATCTCAAAGCTACGGATTTGCTGCATGATTTTCACAACGTGCCTTTAGACACGCATATCCCTGTTGCAAGTTTCATCACCCATGCTTCACATCCATATAAGAGCATTGGTGTCATTGCACTCTCATACATTTCCCTCTTTGCTACCATGGATAACGTTCTTTGTCTCCACAGACTCCTCAGTACCTTTTCCCCTCTCGTCAATTCTATGGATCACTTCGTCTTTCATAGACCCATCTGCTGAGAAGGCCGCTCCCACGTACCTGAACACATTCACTTTCTCCATACTCCCTCCAATCTGGTATGCTGTTTTTCGTTAATTAAATTATTTTTTATCCTCATCACCTTGCTCTTTCCTATCTTCACTTTTAATTTCCTTCTTTTACATACCCTCCCAAATTCGTCCACCAACCTCTGCAACTTCTCTTCAGAATCTCCCAAAAGCACAGTGTCATCAGCAAAAAGCATCTGTGACAACTTCCAATTTGTGTTAGATTCTTTATCTTTCAACACAACATCTCTTCCTAACACCCCAATATTCATTATTTTACCGCCCCGTCTTTAAATATATTGAACAACCATAGTTACATCAGGCATCCCTGTCTAAGGCCTAATTTTACTGGGAAATAATCTCCCTCTCTCCTACATACTTTAACATGAGCCTCACTATCCAAGTAAAAATTCTTAACTGCTTTCAGTAACCTACCACCTATTACATGCAACATCTGCCACATTAATCCCCTATCCATCCAATAATATGACTTTTCCAAATCCATGAATGCAAAGAAAACCTCTTTACCCTCATCTAAATACTGTTCACTTATATCCTTTACTACACATTCCCTACTCTTCCTAATGCCTCCTTGTTCATCTGTGATCCTGCTCTCCGTTATGCTTTTAATTATTTCAATAATAACTCTGCCATACCCCTTACCAGGTATTCTCAACAGTCTTATTCCCCTCTAATTCTTACACTTTCTTTTGTCTCCTTTGCCTTTAAACAAAAGAACTATGCTTTCTCTCTGCCAATCCCTAGGTACATTGTCCTCTTTTATATATTTATTAAATAGAAGTACCAATCATTCCAAAACTACATATCCACCTGCTTTTAACATTTCTGTCTTAATCCCATCAATCTGCTTTACCCCTTTTCATTCTACCCACAGCCTCACGCACCTCCCCCACACTCACAACTGGCTGCTGTTCTTCACTCTTTAAAGATGTTATATCTCCATTGCAAATGCACGAAATAACGGTTTAAATACCCTCATCAAAATTTAACAGTTCCTCAAAATATTCCATCCATCTTCCTGGTACCTTCAACTCTCCATAAAATAACTCTTGTCTTCTAGTTTTATCTCTCAAATCCATTTGGTCACTTGGCTTTCTCAACATATTAATCTCACTCCAAAACTCTTTCTTATTCTCAGCAAAATTTGTTGACAGTACCTCACTCACTCTCGCATTTGCTCTCCTTTTGTCTTCCTTCACCACTCCCTTAACCTTTCTTTCTCTCTCCATATACTCCTCCCTCCTTATATCACCTCTACTTTGTAAGAAAAAAGCTCTTATATTCTAACTTTTTTTCTCTCTCTTACCTCATCATTCTTCTAATGGCTCCTCTTGTCTCGTATACCCACTTTCCTGTAAACACAAACTTCTGCTGAACACTAACACTGCAGTTTTAAATCTACCTCAAACATCTTCAACATCATTGCCTAAACTCTCATAACATCTTTCTATCTATAGTTGCTTATATCTTACCCTAACCGCATCCTCTTCTAGTTTATAAAAAACTTTTCCTCTCTTACTTTCTAATACCATTCTCCTTGTACTTCATCTACCTACTACTCTTACTGTAGCTACAAGTAAAAAATGATATATACGTTGCCCCTCTTCTATAAACATGCACATCCTGAAGTCTACCCATCAACCTTTTATCCACCAATGCATAGTCCAACAAACTACTGGCATTACGCCCTGTATCATATCTCGTATATTTATTTATCCTTTTTTTTTCTTAAAATATGTATTACCTATTACCAAATTTCTTTATGTACAAAGTTCATTCAAAGGCCCCCATTATCATTTGCCCCTGGCATCCCAGACTTACCTACCACGCACTCTATAACCGCTTCTTCCACTTTGGCATTATGGTCCCTTACCACAATTACTCTCCCCCTAGGTTCAAAAATCATTAATCACTCACTTAACATCTCCCAATATATATCTCTCTCCTGTACACTCTTAACTTCTCCAAGTGCAAAAACATTTATTATACCCCACTTTTCGCATCCGACCCTTATTTTAATCCATATAATTTTTGAATTTATACATTTATATTCCCTTTTCTCTTGCCATAACTGATTCTTCAATATTATTGCTACCCCTTCCTTAGCCCTAACTTTCTCAAACATTCCTGACCTAATCCCATTTATTTCTCCCCCACTGAAACTTCCCTACCCCCTTCAGCTTTGTTTCACTTGGAGCCAGGACATCCAACTTCATTTCAATCATACCATTGGCATTTAGTTATTTCTTATCATTTGCACTACATCCACGCAAATTCAAACAACTCAGCTTTATAAAGTTTTTCTTCTTATCTTAAGTAATTTATACAAGAGAAGGGGTTATTAGCCTATTGCTACTGGCATTTAAGTCACCTCTTACGACACGCATGGATTACGGAGGAAAGATTCTTTTCCACTTCCCCATGGTCATGAAAGGAAATAGATAAGAATAAGAACTATTAAGAACAATAGAAGAAAATTCAGATTGGTGTGTATCACATGCTTTAGGCAGGCTGTTAATTACATTGTAATATATATGTTGTGCTTCTGAGCAGAGTAGCGAGACCTGTCTTTAGTACCAAGTGGAGGAGGAAGAGGAGGAGGCCGAGGAGGAGGCGGAGAAGGAAGAGGAGGAAAAAGAGGAGAAGCAGGAGAGGCTGGAGGAGAAAGATAAGAAGAAAAAAAAGATACCGAAGTGGAGGCGGGAACAAGAGGAGAGGAGAAGACAGGGGTGAAGGAAAAAGAAGAGGGTGGAGGAGGAAGAAGAGAAAGAGGAGAAGAAAAAGAATAGCAGTAGGAGTAAGGGGAAGATTAGGAGAAGGAAGAAGAGTAGGAGGAAAAACGAGAAGAGGGAGGAGGAAAACGAAGACTAGGAAAAGGTAAAGATGATGGCTGTGGGAGAGGTGAAGGAGGCAGCACAGTAGGAGGAACAAGAGAAGACAGTATACAAGCAGGAGGAGACGTCAACAAAGGTAGGAACCATTGCAGTTACCTCACAGATAAGAGAGGAAGCAGGACATGTCCGGTCGCCCTAAGGGATGGTGGTTGAAGGGGAGAGGTTGTCTATGTGAGGGGAAGGGTGTTGGATGTTCGGGAGGGGTTGGGGGGTTGTTTTTTGGGAAGGGGGGTTGTAGGGAAGAGGTCTTAGAGGGAGTGGGGAACCTTAGAGGCTGGGGTGGGAGTTATGTGTAAAGCAAATTATGTTTTAAAGACACAACAGCAGCCCTGGGTCGAACGTACCCACCAATCCACCGATCTGCAACCCACCCACCGTTCTGCAACACACCCACCGATCAGATGTCCCGGAGAGATGAGACATGTCTGGGGAAATGAGACCCATGGAAATTGTGTTTGGATGTGTGTGTGAGCGGTACAGCGAGAGAGAGAATATTACATACACTGTAACACTCGAGGTGAACTACCTCATCACACAATAATACAACGTTTTTGTCTTGATGGAATACAATATACCTAGACAATAACGATGCAACATACTGTATTGCACTCTCCCAGGCAACATACGTGGAAAAAGAAACTCGTGGCAAAACCAACAATGTTGATAAATATTCTCACCAGCTAAATGTCAAGTTTGAGTTTCGATAAATAGTTTTTTGTCTATGAAGACTTAGCAGCGTAAATTAGATTTACCATCGGTGACAGTTTTTGCTACGTTTATCTAAGTAGGTGAATGCAAGTAAGTTACATGTCTAGCTATCAGTGTACGGAGGATCGAGCGTCTATCCATAATTGAGCTTAATTAGGTATCCCCAAGTAATAATTACCTGTAGATGGTTTCTGGGGTCACCGCCCCCGCTGCCCGGTACTGGACTAGATGGTTTCTGCGGTCCTGGACCAGGTGGTTGCTGCACTGAACCCGCTGCCCAGTCGTGGACCACCAGTGGTTGTTGCACTGCCCTCGCTGTCCAGTACTGAACCAGGTGGTTGCTGCACCGCCCCCGCTGCCCGGTACGGGACCAGGTGGTTGCTTTACCGCCCCCGCTGCCCGGTACTGGACCAGGTGGTTGCTGCACCGCCCCCGCTGCCCGGTACTGGACCAGGTGGTTGCTGCACTGATCCACCAGGCTAATTGGTGTCAATAGTCTGATCAGGAACTGATTTAAAGAACTTTCAAGTTCCTTGAAGATAGCCTGGGGGTTCTAGGTAATTCCCCTTATGCATAAAGGGTACTGAAGAATCTTGGTTTCATTACACATATTTTCAATTTTCCTCCTGAAGACAGCAAGAGGTTTGTTAGTAATTCACTTTACTCATCAAGGGAGAGTGTTGAAGAGTCTTGAACTCATTGTCTCTCAGTGTACTTATTGCACCCTTGCTTTTCATTGGAGGTATTGAGCATCATCTGGCAAGCTTTTTGTTTTTAAATAAGCTAATGAAAGTACGAAACACCGTGCATTCTAATGACCTTCCAGTTATTGTAACTTTGTTGCAGAATGCATTGAAATAAAATTTAATTGAACTTACTGAATTACAGTGTTCAGGTTTACAGCAGTGTCCCCGGAATTTTCTATAGTCTAAATTATGATGTATCTTTCTCGCCTACGTTCTAGGGAGTACAGTTCGAATGATTGCAAACACTCTCAGTCGTTTAACTATTTGTCTCATGCGCTAGCAGTGAAAATACTGTACATTCTCGAATTTTGCAGTTTCATTTGCCTTGAAGGCAAATGGCTCGTCTGCATTTCTTGTTCTGAAGGTTCTAGCTATTTAACCAGTCATTGTCCTTGCAGCTGCGTAAGTAACACTGTTGCGATCCTTCATCGCGTCATCTTATGATATTATCTCCCACATTAAACTTCTATTGATAGATTTGAGTTTGTCTTGTACTCCACTCTTTATTTCCACAATTTTTCCACAGTGAGATAATGGAAATTTCATTTCAGTGGCCGGTGGGCCACTGGGCCGGTGGGCCACTGGGCCGGTGGGCCACTGGCAACACTGGCTGTGTTTCCATTGATGCTACTTTTAAAGCATAGTACTGTTTTATAATTTATCTTTGTGTCAGTTATGATACTGAGACAAGTGGGGCGAGTTCTGTGCCTTAGGGAATATGATACATTATCTTTCACAGTTCAGCTGAGAAGCAAAGAAAATCTCTAACAGTTTCTTTTACTGGTTTATGGTTATTTGCAATTGGCCTTTTATACGTTGTCTTTGTCTTCTACCTCATCAAATGTTGTTTTATTACTTTGCTTTGCATGGCTGCATTCACTGTCTTCTTATACATCTGAGCTTTCCTTAATCTTTTTGACTTCTCTGATTTTACTGTATATAGTCTAATTTAGGCCTTTTTTTATACATTGCTCTTTTCTATTGTGGTTTACTTTTTATTGTTGCTTTTGTTGATATGTATTTCATTTATCACTGTCCCCATTATTTTCCTTTCACCCTTTTTACTTTATTCTTTGGGTTAGCTCGTCGATTTTCTTTTCATTTAGCAAATACTGATTAAAACTCAGTTTTATACGTATGCAACACTAGATTTTTTAGTTTTTTAAACCATTAAACTCCTCTTCACGTGTGTCTTTAAAATATTTGTTTATTTGCCATTTCTCTTTATTTTATCAATGTTTGTTAAACTGATTTTTTCAATATGCATTTCTGGGTGTCCCCATAAGGGGTTACCTGTAGTGACTCTGATTGTTTCTTTAAATTTATGGGGCAATTTTTTCTTGGGACAATTTACAGATGCTGCCTTTGACTTGTTCCAGATGTTCAATGCTGATGCAACTAGCGTGAATTAAGAGTATCTGTAATTTCATACAATGTAGATACAAACTTTATTTCCATGCGATAGTAGGAGAATGCTTCTGTTGATCGGCTTCAAACTTTTATTGCGTGTTAATTCTGCCTCGAAGAAATATTTGCTTATCTATTGAGTTGTGCTAAATCACAATTATCTAATTTTAATAAATATATTGTGTTATTGATTTCCTACAAATCACAGAACGGGTGGGGTTTGAACTCATGGCAGGTGAGTCCTAAACTCATAGGCCGGTGCGCTAACCACTGGCCAACTGGATTTAATCATATTCATCCAACTAGGTTTATTTCTATACACCATAGGGAGGTTAGCATGGGCCACCACCATGATCACAAACGCAAATATTTACAGACGAATCCCATAGCAGCGTGGCAGTGGCTTGCTCGTCTCAAGTCCCCTCAGAGCCGCCATCACAACTCAGGAAATCGTAATAACACGATTGCAATCGCGTTATTATGATTTCGTGATGCATGCAAACCTTGAGAACTCTTTTTTTTCTTAAAGGCTTCAAAGCTTCAGCTTCGATTGTCTTACTGAGAGAAAGTTTCGGACTGATTTCAAACTGCATAATCTGTAATTTGTCAATTTTAATGTAACTCGGGAAATTGAGATATTTTGTGAATGACTCTACTGAGTGAATTCCAACTTTCGACACTCATATATCTTAATTAGTAAATACTTAAGAAATGCCCGATTTAACTTCACACTTCTAAGATGTGTATAAATGGTAACTCTGTCAGGCATTATACTGCAAGCATTTTAACAAGACTTTTATTTGATTTTTAAAGTGTTGTCGTCTGAGTTAATTACTGAAACATGGATACGTAAACACTGGTGTGTGTCTCTGCATAAATATTTTCAGTGTTAGAGTGAGTTGAGCTCCAGTTCTTGGCTCGAACGTGACTAAGACACAGTATGCGATTAATGGTACTGTACTGAAAAGGAGCTCCGTCCACAAGGGACTTTATCAATTCATTAATAAATCGATTATTAATTTCCATAAAGTGCCTTTTGACTCCATTAAGAGTGTTGTTCCCCAGCTCCTGGACCTCTTAAGAGGTCTGAGATAAATCCCTCAGGTATGCTAAAAAAAAAAATCTCTGCCATTTTAGAGTTATGTGGTATAACTTCTGAGCCTCTTATGTGCTGTGAGAAACATGGAGCTCGGGTTATGAGAGACGGGAGACATCTCCCTTGGATCACTGTGGTACAGAGTCCTCGGGTTATGAGAGACGGGAGACACCTCCCTTGGCTCACTGTGGTACAGAGTCCTCGGGTTATGGAAAACCGAATAAATTTCTCGGTTCATTGGGGAAAAGGGAATGGGGGTATGGGATTCGGGGAATACCTTTATTGGATCACTGAGGAAAAGGTGGCCGAGGATTATGGAAAACAGGGGGCTGATACCTTTCTCGGATTGTTCGGTGATCGAAACAGCTGTTGTTCGGGACTATATTACCCCCCCCCCCTTCCCCAATGAAAAACTTAGTTATTAACGTTAGTGAATATTGTATAATGTCAATGACACTACAAACATCACACTGTGTCACTGACACCATTAACACCACACACTGTCAGGCTGGAGAAAAATGGCATAAAATACCGACACAATGAAAAAAAAATACAGTATAATGCGATCCTTTATTGACAACGTTTCGCTTACACAATGGTCTTCATCAAGTCACAAACAGACGTACCTGGGAAGTGAGGAAGGACGCATGTACCGTGAGCGTAGTGATGTGACTAGTCAGGTTGGACAACTACATGGCTGAGAAGAAGTTGGACTTGAGAGGAACCTACCTAGCTTGAGGCAATAAGCTTGTTGCGCTGTTCCTCCATACTATGATATATTGCTATGTGGGATAACGATCAAGAAGTTTCCTGGCAAGAGGTTCAGCTATGTTATAGAAGCCGTTGATGTGGCTGAGGTTGTTTGATATGTTGGTTAGTGATGACTCTAGAATCTTGCGTTTTCAAGGGACCTCTTCCTTGACAGTGAGTCGTGCGCAGTTGTAAGTGATGAGGTGTGAAACACAGGTGTTGTTCAAGTGGTCCATTTTGATGGGATATTTGTGTTCAGAAATGCGCGTGTGGAAGTCTCTTGATGTCACAGTCATTGCAAGGGACTCTACATTCCCCTTCCGTAGTTTTGACTTGCTGGTGTTCCTTACTGGTGATAAACTTAACTGTAGTAGAGGCAGTGGTGGATACTTCGAATTTGGATTTGGAGAGAACACTGAAGATGTGTTTAACTAAAGGGTTGTTAAGGAGACCAATGCATATTTTTCCGGCTGTCTCGTTTGAGTTGAAGATGTGTGCACGGCGCCTGCAGTCTCTGATGAAATAACGAGGATAGTGAAGCATAGAATAAAACTGTTCTAGAAAAGAACATTTTTCATTAAGGAATTCATTGTTGGAGATATTTAGCACGTAGAACTAAAATGTCGTGGTGCTATTAGTAGTGGAAATCATGTTGACTGGTCGGTTTGAAACGTAGTTCGTGATCAGATTTACAGAGAAGAGCATCGAAGAAAGAGTGTCGTCGACTTCCTCCTCGAGTGTGAACTGGATTGAGGTCGACCTGCTTGTGTTGAAGTGCAGAGACGTCGAATAATCTAGAAGTTTTGATGAGAATGTCATCAACATAACGGAGCCAGGTAGCCAAGGAAGAGATAGAAGAAAATCTCTTTCATCCTCAAGATTCTCCTCTCTATGCATAGGGTCGCTAGAACAGCACTTAAAGACGAACGCGTTGGTAGACCGAAAGCTCGATAAAAAAATCTAAAGAGAAACAGTTAAAACCAACACATAGTTCAACGAGATCATAAAATCCTGGATGGAACAAACAAGGTCGAGGGTATCGTCAATTTTTCATCACAGGAGATCGATGGCTTGTACTGTGGACACTTTAACAAACAGGAACATCGAGTCCAGGCTGCAGAGTTTTTTTTTTCTGCTGTTCATCTTTCAGATTCGGTTGTGGAGATCCTCAGAATGTTTTAATCGTTTGGCTAGAATCCCAGACAGGTTGTTGTAGACGCTGCCTATGTTCCAGACGAGATGGATAAAAATCAAATTCTTGGTTTGCCAGTCTTCAGCAGGTCATACGAACAACTTGGTGGGTCTTGGGATGCTGGGAATAGTGTGAAGATTCTTCCCTTGTTACGAGCAGCACCATTCCCAGCAAAAACACACACTATTAGTGATGATACAAATACCACACGGTGTTAGTGACACGAAAAACACCACACTTTGTTAAAAACGCCAAAACCACAATACATCAGTGTTGCCTCAAAACAATGTTTTGGCGACACCACAAATACCACAATCTGTTAGTGCCACCACAAGCACTACACTGTGTTAGATGAACTACAAACACCACACAGTGTCAGTGGCACCAAAACATCACACTGTGTTAGTGGCACCACAAACACCAGTGTTATTAGCATCACACACTATACAAAAGTCAACTGACACTATTCATTTAGGTTCTCTTTGTGGCATCATTATGTATAGCGCTGGTAGTTAGTGTGCTCGGATGTATTGACTGTGTGTGTGTGTGTGTGTGTGTGTGTGTGTGTGTGCGTGTGCGTGTTTGTGTGTGTACTCACCTATTTGTGGGTGAAAGGGTCGATTCACAACTCCTGGCCTCGCCTCTTTGCTGGTCGCTACTAGGTCCACTCCGTCCTTGCTCAGTGAGCTTTATCGTGTCTGTTCTTAAAGCTATGTGTGGATCCTGCCTCCACTACATCACTACCCAGATTGTTCCACTTCTCGACAACTCTTTGACTGAATAAATACTTCCTAACATCCCTGTGACTCATCTGAGACTTCAACGTCCAGATGTGACCCCTTGTTGCTGTGTCCCATCAATGATACATCCTGTCCCATTCCATCTTGTCAACTCCTCTGAGTATTTTATATTTCTTTATCATGTCCTCTTTCCCTATCCCTCCAGTCATCCAGTGTCGTCAGGTCGATTTATCTTAACCTCTCCTCGTAGGACATATCCCTTATCTCCGGGACTAAGCTTGTTGCAAACCTTTGCACTTTCTCTAATTTTTGACATGCTTCACCAGGCTTGGGCTTTATACCAGTGCTTCATAGTCCAATATACTCCAATGTGCGCCTCAGGAGATGTACTCGGTATTATCCTCATCCCAAGATCCTTTTTTTTTTATGAGTGAAGTTGGCAGTCTTTGGCCCCCTAGCCTGTAATCAGTCTGTGGTCTTTGACTTTCCCCAATCGTAATGACTTTGCACTTGCTAGGGTTAAACTCCAGGAGCCAGTTTCTGGACCAAGCTTTGTAGTCCTACCTGATCCTCATCTGATTTAATTCTTCGCATTAACTTCACATCGTCTGAACAGGGACATCTTTGAATCTATCGCTTCCATCATGTCATTCACATTTACCAGAAACAGCACCGGCCCTATGACTGACCCCTGTGGAACCCCGCTTCTTTCTTGACAATAACTCTGTGGGGTCTTTCCATTAGTTACTCTTTGATTAAGTGTAGTGCCTTTCCTATTATCCCTACCTTCTCATCTATGTTTTCATCCCGGTTTCTTGTGCGATTTTGAGTCAAATGCCTTCTAGCAGTCAAAGAAACTTTTCTCCTAAAATCCTTCTACTCTTCCACCTCCCCTCTTCAGGTATGCTCTTGCCTCTCCTTTGGTACCTCTCCATAGCACTCCAGTAGGCTCGTAAGACAGGATTTACCATCTGACAATCATTTCTGGTTGTTGTTTGTTCATTCATTTGTGATTATCTTCCCAATTGCCTTATATAGTACACATATCAAAGATAATTGACTGAATATGTGTGTGTGTGTGTGTGTGTATCACCTTATTTTAAACACTCTGCTTCTTAATGTTCGTAATCGTTAAATTATCATTGTATATTTTTTTTATCCTCCTACCTTATTTTTATTCCTTCATTTTTCTTTTTTCCTCTTTCTAATTTCTCAAAATTCATGTTTCTTGTCTTTCATATCTCTTGTCTTTAATTTCTTCCCCTTTGTCATTCTCATATTTATATGCGTTTTCCTGCTGGTCGGACGCTGTTGCCGCCGCATACCGTCGCACCAGGCCAGCAGGGAGCCGCTGTACTATATATTTTGCTTAAATTTAATGGGGGTTTCTGTGCAATTCTTCATGCCACGAGAACCATTTTCATGTATAATCATAATATTTCTTGATATACGAGTCCTTCCCAAATCAGCTCTGCACTGTTCAGCACAGAGAAGTTTTTCTCGAAGCCAAGGTGGAGAAATGTGGATTTGGATTCGCTATCATTCGTGTCCTAGCAATTTTTTTATGGAAAAAACGCAGAGATGTAGATGCATATATAACTCTCACTGGGCTACAACATTTCCCACTCGGCTTTCAAAATGCAGAGGTCGTACTGTTGAAACCTTAGTTTGGTCAACCGGTTTCTTTGAATTCTTTTATTTAATCACTCACGCTCGAATAGAACATAAAATTCAAAAGCTCTTCTCTGCTGCAAGATCACGCTCCTCTTTCATCGGACCTCCTCCACACTCCTTCATTCCTTCCCTGGATGTCTCTTTCATCTCGTTTTAATCACTCCAGATTTATTCACCCCTTTTGTTCCATTTATTCAACACTGGTAAAAAAAATCATGCATTCTTCTTTCTTTGAATTATACTGTACGTACTTCTCATACATACAACCACACCACTTTCAGATTTTCCGTTCCGTTCAAACTACTTGTTTATTTACGAAATCGTAGTGACACGCTTGCAAAGAAACCATACCACGGGTGGGGCTTGAACCCGCAGTCAGAGTCGTAAAATTCCAGACCGACGCGTTATCCACTAAGCCAGTTGGCTGCAATAAGATTCATCCAACTAGGTATATTTATACACCATATGGTGAATAACTATACCTAGTTGGATGAATCTTATTGCAGCCAGCTGGCTCAGGGGATAACGCATCGGTGTGGAGTTTTACGACTCTGACCGCGGGTTCAAGCCCCACCCATGGTATGGTTTCTTGTTGATCTCAGTGCAATTGTTTTGTCTTTCTCGATCTTCATTTTCATTGTAACAATGAAAGAGCATATCTCACAAACATTTAAAAGTATTGGCATTTCCCTTATGACAATTAATGACGAACTTTTTTTCCCCACGGAGGCCACAGCAGCCCTGAGTTTTCCCTTCGCTCATCTTTTTTTGGGATTCACGTCGTCTTAGACCCATCTGCAGCAAACCTTCCTCCCTAATCAACATTAGTCAATCACTCTGGCTGAGAAATTTGCATGAAATTATTTGTGAGAAATCGTGTTTCTACTGACAAATTCACTTCCACGTATCTAAATACACGATACTTGATTGTTGTACTGCATTCATGTCCTTGCCAGGAGGTGACTTGATCTAAGTACTTGGTACTTGATTCAAGGAATTAAACTTATCTTTCCCTTCTTGCCACAGAGTACGAATGCCTCTGATTCCCTAGAATTTTATGACCCCTACGGATATAACGCAACCCCCTGGTTACAGTAATATCAAATTCTCCCTACTCATATATGTAAAAATTCTTTCTCATTTCTGTTCAGTTTACACTTCCACACATTTCCAAATTTTGCCATCTTCAAATTTTGATTATGGTTCTCCAGAATGACCCGAGTATATTTATACTGCTATTATTTGTATTGTTACAATCTCATGGGATTGTTTAGACCTACACTCGTAGGGTTATAAAATGTCTGGGAAATGGGAGACAGTCATGTTTGATCAGAGGAAGGGGAGGTCCACTTCAGTTCCTAGGATAAAGAGTCTCACCGGCGGTTATGGACCTCACTAGAGGGCCTTAACTGCTTGGTAAAGAGAGGCAGCAAATGTAAGGAGACTAACACCGGGGTACTTATTTACTACGTAAACAAAAGTGAACACAAGGGTACCTGTTTTCTGTGAGGTAAACATGGGTAACAAGCGTAAGCAGCCTAGTTTGTCTCATCCAGCACGGAAATAGAGCCTGTGTACTTTAGGCAGTGCACAGAGTATTGTAACTACTGAACACCCCGTGAGTGTAATTAATTGTTTTACATTGCCATTTATATATTGTGAAGGGTAAACTCCTGCTCCCACCTATTAACTGTATGTATTTCTGAACTTCTGATAGGAATTAGCTTCCATTTTGTTACTGTTCGGCTAATTCCATTATTTACGCTTCTACGTTGAAGGAATGTTTTACGATATCGAAGCAGCTCATTCATGAGTGCTGCTTCCAATTATCTCCTGTGGTTTGTTGGATATTCCTTGTTAATTAACTGTGAGTTTCCAGGCTCTTTTTGATCCTATAGTATTTTGAATGTTATGTTCATATTACCCCTTAATCCTTTCTATATATAACACTGATTTTTACTTACTTTAGACCCTTCAGTTTAAGAAATACAAATTATTATTTTATTTATAGGGAACACTAAACCCGTAGGGAGGCTGCACATTATCCAAGGAAAGGATAGGCAATTAGGTTCGACTCACGAAAGTGGATGGCAGGTTCAAATCCTTGGATCAATAGCCATCTCACAGGCGCTAAGAAGCATAATTCCGCACACTCATTGGTTCTTTTTCGAGTTTCACTCTGTTTTTTCTTAACGAAGATTCCGCAGAGCCCAGGAGAGACTAGCATGACTGCAAACGTGAGGTAAAGTGTGCATATATGTCTTCGTCTACCTTCTTTAATGCTAGTAAAGTAATTTTCTTTGTGTATGAACTGTTGAAACCCACAAGAAGAGCAAAAAGAGTTTGTGTCTGTATAACAGTGAATCTAAAGCTCACACATTATGTTGATGGGATGCGGCCACTCGACATAACCAAACAACGAGTGCAGTCCAGTAGCTGAACGCTACTCATTATTTCATGATTTGCGTATGCATAATTAAACAATAATACTCTTTGGTCACTTCCCTTAGCTGAGTTAGTGGGATTATTTCCCCCACTGATGTTATGCAGTTTTGGATAATCCTTATTTGCCTCCCAACTTCAGAACTTTGCTTATATTATGTAAATTTTACCAAGGCTGGGTTAGTTTGCTGGTATTATTTTTGAGTAAAATAAAGTTTGGCAAATAAAGAAAAATGCATAAATTTTATAGTTCTGACCTGTGGAGGACACTTGATGGGAAAGCGTAAGGTGATGAATCTTCAGCTGATTACATTAGGCGTTAAAATAGCGAAAATCTTTCTAATGGGTAACACGTTATTATATAACGTTTTACCCAAAGACAGCAAAACTTAGCCTCAATAAATTATTACTCTGCTGTAAGTACCTTTGTAGTGCCGTTCTTGATAAACGATAACCTTTGTGGTGCCCATCTGACGGAACTCTGCATTGGAAAGTTAATGGGGCTTAAAGCCTTTAGATACGAGACTCATCGAGGCTGCACGTCACCTGTTCACCAGCGGCCAATACCACTTTAATACCTAAAATAAGTATTAAAGTAACCTTAGCATATATTAACTGAGAGACATTCACCTCAAGGTTTATATATACGGAGTGTTCTGCCTTCAAATTGCCTTTCTGGAAGGTTGCGAGGAGAATACATTAAACGGAGGGGAAGAAACACTGCTCTGCGTGCATCGCACTTCCCAAGAAACCCAACCAAAACTCCCTGTCAAAAGTTAATTCTGAGCTTCCTCTCGTCAAGTCGAGGGCAGCTCAACTCAGGCAGAGCAGAGACAAAGAAACTCATTATCTATGAAGAAGGGTAGGTATTGTTGGGGAGGACGCGCGCACACGCACACGCACGACACAGACACACAGACACAGACACAGACAGACAGACACACACACACACATACACACACACACTCACTGTGAATTACCCCACTAGTCATTCCTTTCATAGGAGCAAAGAACAGAACAGTAGACTCAGAATGTGTAACAAAACAAGAGAACCAAATATACACATATCAGGTGAAATAAACTCCAGGTACGATAGAGGACAAAGGCAAAGCTCCTGATCCTATGCGATTTCAATCACAGCGAAATTGGCTGGGAAAACTAAGACTCCTCACGTAGGCAATATTCCAGGACTCAACACTGGGAACTTCCTGAGCCAGCACGTTAAAAAAGGCAATGAGGGTAGCTGGACCTGACGCCTCAGCAAGGCTGACCAAGAGTGAATCAGACTTACAAAAGATAATCCCTCGTTTTTTAATACAAGCAAGTGACAAACAAGCATTGATGATAATCTTTCTCAAAGAAAAAGGAAATCAAGAGATATATAAAATAAGCTAAACACATTTAGGCTATGGAAGAGGAAATAATGTATGCAGGTTCTCAGAATTCAAGTGTAGATTGGGGCGAGGAACCTAGTAACAAATTTTGGATTCTTCTTCCGGAAGGAGCTGGAAATAGTGGTGGTTGTGATGGTGGTGGTTGTGATGGTGGTGAAAGTAGTAACTATGGCTGTGGTGTTTGAGGAGGCAGTAGTATTAGTAGTAACAATATTAACAATAAAAGCAAATAATTATAACAACAATACTACTAATAAAATTTATAACAAGAATAATGATGATACTACTTCTACTACTACTAATTCTACTTCTACTACTACTAATTCTACTACTACTACTACAATTACTACTACTATTGCTGCTACTACTACTACTATTTCTGCTACTACAATTACTACTACTATTGCTACTACTACTATTTATACTATTACTGTTACTACTACTATTGCTACTACTACTATTCCTACTACTAATATTCCTACTACTACTATTCCTACTACTACTATTCCTACTACTACTATTCCTACTACTATAACTATTACGACTACTACTATTACGACTTCTACTATTACGACTTCTACTACTATTACCATTACTATTACGGCTTCTACTACAATTACCACTTTTACTCCTTCATGATAAAGGTGATATGTTAGGCAAGAAAAGTACCCTGAAGGATTATGTAAAGTATAACTTTGGTGTATCTGTGTCTAGTATTAGGAATAATATTAGGATAAAAGTAAATAATGAAACTGAATGTTACAGGAATACAATTGGAAGTCTGAGTAGATCTGTAACACACTATGATAACATAAATACGTTTAATAAGGAGCTAATTGCATTGTGAACAGACTGACTGATGTTATAGTAGCCAGGCTTAGGCTTGGTTACAAGTACTTCTGGCAGTTTGGGAGAAAAACATATGATAAAATCAAATGGAAAGTATGTATGTCGCTGGCCCTATGGTCATTATCGGCACGACATTATATATATATATATATATATATATATATATATATATATATATATATATATATATATATATATATAATATGAAGTTAGGCTAGTATTAACACTCTTAACATTCAAGTCCCTCTCATTTGACGCGATCCCATTTCTACACACGCAGAACCAGCAACATTTTACACCCTCCTCGTAAAACATTGGTATAGTGATATATCACTGTTCACTGCGAGCACAAACGTTACAGTGATGCAGGTGGAGGAGCCCAGGTAATTATGTCAGGCAAGAGAGTAGCAATTGCTAGCAATTGTCTGCTGGGGGAGAGAGAGGGAGAGAGAACCACACTGTACAAGCAGCATTAATGGACTACTAACTATTATTAGAACAGTAACTCATATGAAAATTAAATTAACTAAATAAAATTAACTGTTACCGGGCAGTCAGTAACAACACTTTCAAACACTCGTCAACGTCAACAGCAGGACAAGATTGCTAGCAATATTATCCAACATTAGGAAACATCATCGGTTAGATCAAGTAGCATCAGACTACCAGTAGCATCAGACTACCAGTAGCATCAGACTACCAGTAGCATCAGACTACCAGTAGCATCAGACTACCAGTAGCATCAGACTACCAGTAGCATCAGACTACCAGTAGCATCAGACTACCAGTAGCATCAGACTACCAGTAGCATCAGACTACCAGTAGCATCAGACTACCAGTAGCATCAGACTACCAGTAGCATCAGACTACCAGTAGCATCAGACTACCAGTAGCATCAGACTACCAGTAGCATCAGACTACCAGTAGCATCAGACTACCAGTAGCATCAGACTACCAGTAGCATCAGACTACCAGTAGCATCAGACTACCAGTAGCATCAGACTACCAGTAGCATCAGACTACCAGTAGCATCAGACTACCAGTAGCATCAGACTACCAGTAGCATCAGACTACCAGTAGCATCAGACTACCAGTAGCATCAGACTACCAGTAGCATCAGACTACAAGTAGCATCAGACTACCAGTAGCATCAGACTACCAGTAGCATCAGACTACCAGTAGCATCAGACTACCAGTAGCATCAGACTACCAGTAGCATCAGACTACCAGTAGCATCAGACTACCAGTAGCATCAGACTACCAGTAGCATCAGACTACCAGTAGCATCAGACTACCAGTAGCATCAGACTACCAGTAGCATCAGACTACCAGTAGCATCAGACTACCAGTAGCATCAGACTACCAGTAACATCAGACTACCAGCAACATCAGACTACCAGCAACATCAGACTACCAGCAACATCAGACTACCAGCAACATCAGACTACCAGTAGCATCAGACTACCAGTAGCATCAGACTACCAGTAGCATCAGACTACCAGCAACATCAGACTACCAGCAACATCAGACTACCAGCAACATCAGACTACCAGTAGCATCAGACTACCAGCAACATCAGACTACCAGCAACATCAGACTACCAGCAACATCAGACTACCAGCAACATCAGACTACCAGCAACATCAGACTACCAGCAACATCAGACTACCAGCAACATCAGACTACCAGCAACATCAGACTACCAGCAACATCAGACTACCAGTAGCATCAGACTACCAGTAGCATCAGACTACCAGTAGCATCAGACTACCAGTAGCATCAGACTACCAGTAGCATCAGACTACCAGCAACATCAGACTACCAGCAACATCAGACTACCAGCAACATCAGACTACTAGTAGCATCAGACTACCAGCAACATCAGACTACCAGTAACATCAGACTACCAGTAACATCAGACTACCAGTAACATCAGACTACCAGTAACATCAGCAGACTTGAACACTCATGAAGTCCTGTTAAAGGAACATCATTGCAGTTTTTACAACACATTCTCTTCCCTCTGTCTGCCAAATCTCATCTCATTTCATCCTCTATTTTTCCACCTTTCCCTCGCTTTCCAACTTTCGTTGTCTCCTTCCTCTCACTCCTCCCTCCCATTCTCTCTCTCTATCTATCTATCTATCTGTCTATATCTCATTTTTTACTCAGTTTTGCATGGGTAGATTTAGGGTTCCTTACTTATTTACAAGATATAAGTTGTTAAGTACCTCAACTCATTTGAAATCCTATTTATGGAACAGGATGTAGCTGGAGCTATTTGTGAGCCAGAGATTTCAGTTGGTCAACTGATTTTATTTCGTTGATGTCGTTGTGTTGTACGAACGTACAACACAAATGCCAGATACGTCTTAGTGCTTTAAGCCTGCTGGCCGCTGTGTTTGCAAGATATACCACATTGTTCTTCATAGTTTGGAGTCAAATTTCACCCTAAGGACATCAACTTCATCCCTGGGTACCAATACACTCTGTCTTATTACTGCTCCAGTATTACCATCCTAATCCTAGTGGCCATCACCATTTGTGTTTTCTCAGGAGCAAATGCGACCTGTCGTTGTTTACCCCAGGTTGATATAGCTGTAAGCTGGTGATTGATGTAACTTAGAGCAGCTGGGATTTCCTTGCTTGGACCAGTAAATGTCAGTGTACAGTCGTCTGCATATGAATATGATTCTGGAATGAGATGAAAGGTCATTTACGTTACCCTTCCATAACAATGGAAGGAACACTTACACTGATAGTGTGTGCTGTTGACTCTGTCTCGTTGAGAACTAGGCATAGTCCAGAGCCGGCGTATCCTAGTGCTTGCAGTTTAGCCAATAGTCCCTGGTATCATACTCTGTCGAAAGCACCAGCAATGGCAAGTGCTACTATACAGTTGATCTTGGATTCATCCACTGATTAGTACCACTTAGTGGAGAGGTTTAACAGCAGATCAGCAGCAGAGTGACTTTTTATGAAACCATATTTACGGTCACAAAGACGTGGATAAACGCTGTCATCTGCAGTGAGATTATTGTCTCAAGAAGCTTGTGAGTGATTCTTGAAAAAATAATCTCACCGCAGATGACAGCGTTTTCGATTACCTCTCTTTCTCCCTTCAGTCCTCTTCATCCGATCACTATTCTTATCTCCAATTCCCCATTCTTTTCCCTGCACAGCTTGTAGGCCTCTTCAAATCAGCTCATCAGTAACAATCACTGGAGTCGGTAAAGCTGCCCCCTTTATCAATATTAATGTCATCTTGGGAACTCGACTCCACCTGCCGGCCTCAAAGCGTCTGCATATATCTTCGTAAAATATCTCCCTCGCCCATTATGTCAACTAATTTCCGCGCAACGAAGATTAAAATTAGTTCGATATAAAATACGGCAGTTTGTTGAGGGTAATGATTGCTTCCAATAACCATTGGTGAAATAGAGAGCGTGAGATGGGTTTAAACAGTGTGATTCTCTCTCTCCTCTCTCTCATTTTCACTCTCATTTACTCTTTATCTTTCGTGTGCAAGAACTATTATGATTTTGAATGATTTTTTCATTCCCTTTCTCTTTGTATTTTATAGCATAAAAGTATTGCAGCAGTGCAGGGAAGGGTTTAAATGGTCTCTCTAACTCATTTAGAGGATTCAGTTCATTCCACTGAATGCAGTATCAAATAAAAGGGATGCAAATCAAATGATGAAAGGAATATTACGAAATCATATTGTTCTAATAAAAATTTGATATTTTCAATAGATTAATTGCGTTTGATCCGTTTACTATAAATACATTATATAAGTACAATCAATGTTGACAGGGCCCAGGGTAAAAAATTGTATGTCAGTTCCATCTGGGTGCACATGACGTGCATTTCTTTTATAATAATGAAACTATATATATATATATATATATATATATATATATATATATATATATATATATATATATATATATATATATATATATATATATATATATATATATATATATATATTTATATGTCATGTCGAGCAGGTAAAATTTGCGATTTTGGCTTAAATAGCAACGCTCTTCTTGCCGAATAAGGCAAGCGATTCAATAATTTCGCAAAAATCATTCTGAACCTAACGAAAAAAAAAATTTCAGTGTGTTTGATCATTAAATAATTGTAAACTAATTTAAAATATATTTAGTTGGATTAGGCTAAATTAAATTGCGCTTGTTATAAGGTAAGGTAAGTTTCCTAAGGTTCTTTTCGTACAAAATTATTAATTTTTATGTTAACGAGGCAGGGTGACCCAAAAGAAAGAAAATTCCCAAGAAGAAAATACTTAAATCATCATTCAACACTTTCA